>JASUDE010000230.1:58887-74590 GCA_034509685.1 Colletotrichum cereale | reverse complement strand
GGGGGGGGCTTTGATAGGGACTTGACCCCGGGGGACAGGGACAGCAACCAGGAGATGCAGAATACGGGAGACCGGAATCGTGTTGGCGGTCTTCACGCGCTGGGTCGCGGCCAGGTCATGCCGCGGACTCGAGCGAGTCTTGATTGCTCGGTGTGGGGCCACCGGTGTGCATCCTCTGGCGCCCAGCCTTCACCGAGTGGGTCATGCCAACGCCGGTCGTCCGGAATCCGGCGGATGTGTTTCCGGGAATAGACCCACTTAACCGTGTAACGCCTGAGGCCGCAAGGCTCAAAAACACCATGTACCCCGGCCGTGGTCGTACTGATCGCCGGTTGTGTGAGAAATGCCATTGTTTCGGCTGGTTTGATTCACTTGCTTTGGCATTTGTCCCAGCAAACTCTGAACCATAACGGAGTGTCGGCTGGGTTCCCGAAGGGGGTTGCTCCTTCCCCAGCTTCGGTCCCACCAACAACCCAGCTGGTTGATCCATCCCTTCCGACTTTCCTTTCCCTTTCTCTTCACTGATCTACTGGGCTGGCTGGTCACAGTGTTTTGTCGGGCATATCCCGTACTATGCCGTTGGTGGGAGTGAAAAGAGGAAGGAAGGGGGAGTGGGGGGGGGGGGGGCTTGACGCCCCGGGCCAGAGTGCATCTTCCCAAGACAAATACGGGGCAAGAGAGCGACACCAACACGGAGGTGTGTTGGAAAATGACATCAACTCCGGGCGTGGTAGCGCTGGGCAAGAGGTTCCGGCTGGAGGCAGCAGGGGCCATTAAAGTGGACGCGACCTCCGGAAGACACGGAGAAACCAGCGTGGCGTCGTCAGCGGCCATCAGCTGACGGGAACCGCACCGGCGACGCTGCAACTGACGAAAATGGCGCACCCGGTGTCTTGCCAGCATACGTGGTAACGGTGGGATGCTCTGCTGTGGCCGCTGATGGCCCCCTCCCTCCCCCGGCCGACGGTGCTTGCACGACGGATTGAGCCAGAAAACGGGAGCAAGCAGTGCCTGGTCGTTCGTTTGATTGTGGGCGAACGGTCTTGGGTCGCACAACTGCGCCCATTGTGTCGGATGTTGGGTTTCAGATGACGCTGCTGCTCGGTAGCAGGGTGGGAAATGCGGAAGGGGCAGAGTCTCATTCGTTTTGTTTGTGCCGCGGACCGAAGAGCTGAGCCCAGCTGCACTGACACGATTCGGGTCGGGGCGGACTGGCTGCCAAGAAGCATCCGTACTGGTCGAGTTTGCCGGCAGCGCTATGGCGGCAGTGAGGAAACATTTTGCCAGTTTGGCCCCGGCAGCGGGCTTTCGAGGGCCATGTCCGAAGTCGCACCACGAATGAAGCGCATCGCCAAGGAACGGGGGCTCCAGATGCTCCAGAGAACGAACGAGGATCCGGCACCGAATGTCGCCATTCTTGCGGCCAGCAGCCAGCCCCCCCGTCTAGGGTTCTACTGAGCAGCCTGAAATAGGCTTCCCCCCCCCTCGGTCGCCGGGAGAGCGAGAGCGTTCGGACGTTCCGCATCACAGGTGCGACGCAACGAGCTTCTCCGGCCGAAAGAGCAGAACGAAGCGAAAACCTGACGCGGTTGTAGAGACTTGGCTATGATGGTGTCGCAGTATGCTTGTCACAACTGCAGCAATGATCGCAGCTCAACGGATACACGTGCACTCGATGATCAACGATTTCTGGCGACGAGGGCGACAGGTGCGACGGGGGCGACGAGCATCACATGGTGTGTAATTCCAGCTTTTGCGCCGCCCACCACGCTGAAGAAGCAGGCGGGCGCCGTCTCTCTGGTCTTTGGGGGGTAGGTTCTCTGTATGCTTGGTTTCTTTTCGAAAGAGGGGGGAGGCGGCAGACCCGGCTTGCCCCCCCCCTATTCGACAGGGCGAGAGTCCGGAGGAGGGCTTTGCTCCGAATGCTGCGAGCCGAGCGGCCCAGGGCAATAGACAGCCATGTTCCCACTTTTCAATGGGCGCCCGCTCCGGTAGCCTCATAGCTCAACGCCGGTGACGCATATGCCTGCATCCAAGTGACAGGACAGCACTCAGGCGCACGCCCGTCGATGACTGGGCGAAATCTGGCGTGAAACTGGATGTGAGCATGTCGCGACGACAGAGCGTTGGGCAGTCAATATTCTCGTCATTACTGCGTAGCATGCTCGTGAATCGTGATGAACGGCCGGTGTGGGGGCACCAGGCGCGCAAGTCCGCTTCAGCACGGGCGGGCGAAGCAAAGGCCCAGGCCCCGGGGGCAAGTCGAGTTTGATTAAACGCAAATTTGGTGCGTCGCCGGAACGAAATGGCGCTGATCGCCTCTCGGGATTGTCGCTCCATTTTTGAGGGTTGGGCCAAGGTGGGGTGTGGGGGGGGGGGGGGGGGCCCCCCCCCCCCCCCCCCCCCCCCCCCGGAAAGAAGACGGACCAGCATGATGCATGGTCTGCCCGGCCGAGGCGGCAGTCTCTACCGTGCCTACTTTGGTGCACAACGACCGGAGATGGCCTTGAACCCAACATGCCAGTCCCGCAATCCAGACCGCGGGTATGTACTCTGGATGCGCAGACAACTGTAGACCCCAGACAAACCCTCCCCCGCCGGGATTGGAATGGCACGCTGGAACACGCAGAGGGCTCCGGGGTAACCGCGACGGAGGGAGAATATGGTGGCCAAGACCCAAACAGCGCTGTCGTTGACGGAGAAGCCAAGTTGACAGCCACCGGCCCTGCGCAAGCCGAAAGCAGCATATGTGATGGACCACTCAAGAATGCACTTTACATTTAGCCAGCGGCTTGAGGCAATGGCGGGCAGCGCCTCCGGCAAACGCCGGTGAAGACGATGGGAAAGACGGACGATCACAAGCAGAAGGCGACAATCCGTTGTCTCGTGGCTGGGGCCCCTTTGATCTCAATCGGTCAAGGCCCTGTAAGTACCCAGCAGCGCGGGCGAAGCGTGGTATGGGAAGCGCCATGCCGTGCGCCGTGTGCTGGGGGTCATGGGGATAATTCAGGACGGTGAGAGCTGGCGCGATACTGATCCCGATTGCTGGACCAGGCAGGCGGCAGGTGGGAACAGCCCTGTTACGGTCTTTTGAATTTGGGTGATCCGTGGAACTCGGGAAAGGCCAAGGTGGCGGAGAGGAGAGGAGTACAGAGGTGAAAAGAGGAAGAGATGGCTCTATCCAAGGCGGACAAGAGGGTGCGATGACGACCAGGGGGTGCGGCGGTTCTGGGCCCCCGCCCGGCGGCGTTTGTCGTCCACGCCCCCATGTCATGGCCGCCGCCTGGCTCGGCCGTGGCTGCTGTGTCCAGCTCCTACCCAGTACCCAGCGTGCTAGTGAGTGTCGTCGAGTCGTCCAATTCAGTCTCTTTCAGGACCTATTTGGTAAGGGGGAGGGGGGGGGGGGGGGGCATCGACCGATCGCTCTGCCCGTCCTCTCTCCAATGTCGTGGGTGGACTAAAGCCCGGCGTGCTGGGTGCACGGCAGGGTTTGTGACTCTGTACTGCCGAGACGCAAAGCGCTGTCTGTAGTGAACGACCTGTCCGGCAACGTCGCAGGAGAGTGGCAGAAAAAGCCGATCGGGCCCGAACAGGGTTGACGAGCTGGTAGGCTTGATGGGTTTCGTCGGATCCGCGCATGAGCATGTCAACACGACAAGAAACGCGTTGCGATGGACGTCGATCAAGGGACATTTTCCAAGGGGGATGCGAAGACAGCGCGGCAGGGCATTGCGCGAAGGAGGTCGTGAAGAAGGGGGCACCACGGCCCCCCTAAGGCGAGGAAACGGAGCGACGGGTTCCCCATACGACGGCAATTGCGCATGGCGAACGGGGGATTGGTTGCGCATCGGCCGGCGATGGTGGGCAGAGGACGGATGGATGCGACACACGAGACGTGTCGGGGATGGTTACCGCCAGGCACTGTAGCGGTACTGTACAGAGTATGATTCTGGCTTTCGGGCCACAGCCGGGCTTGGCGGGGGGTTCTCTGCTGTTTGGCCCCTCCTCCTGCGGTGTCGAGTCGGGACTCGGGAGTTGGGCAGAAACACGACGGAGGCGGTTTGGTCAGGCAGGTGTTTGCTGAAGTGCAGTGGTCGAAACGGGGATGGACAATGAATGGATGGCGGGACTGGAGTTTCTTTTCTTTTCCTGTACACGTGTGTAAGGAGATGAAGGGCATTCGACAATATGTCGTTGGTTGCCTCGGATATAAACAGCAACAGCAACAGCAGCAGCAGCAGCAGCAGCAGCAGCATCTTCCTCTGCACCTGCACATCTGCGTGAGAGTCGGAGGCTGGTATCCGTCGGTGGGTAGCCGTACCTTCCATACCAGACTTACCTGGGTAGGTACCTAGTTAGGTATCCAGTTACGGATACCGCCCACAGCTGTATGATGGGCAGGTTCGAGCTGAGTTCCATCGTGTCAGGCAACGCAAGCGCGCTCGCGGCGAGGCGGGTACCAGTTGGGTGGAAGGTACAGAGTACAGGTAGGTGAAGGTAAGAAAGGGGGCCGAGTACTCGACCAAAAGGTATGGGGGAATGGCAAACTCAAGTATCAGGTACAAGAGCCACCGTGAGGGAGCCTGCGGAGGACAAAAGGGCAGAGTGGATCCCTTCGCTCCTTACTCCCCTCCGTCCCCTCCTCACTCAGCTCCGGCGCCACCAGCCGATCCGCCCGTAAAACCTCAGCAGAAGAAGCAGAGAACGAACCTGAACCTCAGGCCCGTCCTTGTCTGCCCGTCCTGTCCTGTCCCAGCCCAGCCATTCGTCACCCGGCCGTCCTCCATGCCGTATCGCTTTTGCCACATTTTTCTTTCTTTCTTATGGTGAGCTCTTTCATTTGCTTAGTCGTCTGACCCTCCGCCTCTGTTTTCGCGTCTAGTGATACTTACGAGTACTGTATTACCACAGCCAGGTAGGTATGTGCCTTCCGAGGCAAGGTTCCTGCCGCGCGTGGAATCGTGAGAATATTCTTCCATCTTCCCAGGGCACCTCCCCGGCTTTTTCGCTTCTTAAATGTACACCCCCTTTCCCTGCCCTGCCCTCCCCTTTTCCCCAAATAAGAGCCGCCGATTGCTCCCGCATCCGCAATCCGCGCCCAGCCCTGAGTGGAGGTGAACGTCTGGCGACACCCGTCCGTCTCGGCGGGGAGGCCAGACGCAAAAAGAGAAGCCGCCTCGGCGTCGCATCCATCAGTAACACACACAACACACACGCACACACACACACACACACACCCCCCCAACTCATCCTATTTATTTTAGCCAGCAAGTCGCTTGGAGCAAAGGATGTTCCTTGTTGGGTGGGATGAGAGAACGATGTAACTCTTTTCCCAAGAATTAAAATGGAACAAATGCAAGTACAGAGCGAGGAAAGGGGGAAAAGAGCGTGAGACCCAGTGCAGGGGCCGCCGACCGTGTGCGACTTCCCCGTGTTCCGTGTTGGTGCCGTGCCGCCGTTGGTCTGTTAGGCCAGAGTGACTGCCTGCCTGCCGTGGGTAGGCCCACAGGCCACACCGACTGGCCTCTGCTCCTTCCCTCTTCCTGCCTCCTGCCTCGTAGCGCAGCGTCCCTTCTGCCCCGTCCTCGTTCTCCTTCCTGTCCTCCGTATCCCGTTCCCAAGGGACCGTATCCCTACCCCGTACCGTTCTTCTTCTTCTGCCTTCTTTCCTCTCACACCTCTTCCCACCCCCTACTCACACGCCCCCCCCTTTCCCAAACCACCGAAAACCTGAGGACCATCGCCCGGATTTCGTCGCCCACCACCGAGAAATCGCGGCCGACCGTGGGCTCCGATTCTCTTCCCTTCTTCCAGCAGCACACAGCACGCAGCACAGGGCAAAGGACGAAGCCACTTTACCTTTCTCAAACGAACAACCGTTTACATCGTTCTGCTCCGGCGCCGTTCCGGAGGCCGCTAGTCTCGCTCCGACTTGCTTTGTTTCCCCCCCTCGCCGTCGTTGTTACGGGGAAAGGAAAGGCGGGCCTTTCGCATCCTTCCCTCTCTCTCTCTCTCTCTCTCTCTCTCTCTCTCTCTCTCTCTCTTGCCCTCCTGTCCCCCCCCTCCCCTCGCCCCACCCCTTCCCTTCCAGCGCTCTTGCCCTTCCTCGGCGTCCTGACCTTGCGCCGCCGCCGCCGCGCCCGCCCGCCCGCTTCACCTCCTGCTCCTGCCTGGGGGTCTCGCCTTTTTCTGGAGCCACCCTTCTCCATAATCTCGGCGCGACGGGTCTTCTTTTCTCTGCGTCACCCGGCCCCAAAACTCTCTTCTCTTCCGGAACCCCCTCAACAAAACACTCCTCCTCCCGCTCCCCTTCCACCCCCGAAATTCTCCTTCCTCTTCTTCCCTTCTTCTTCATCTTCCGCTTCGTCAATTCCCCGGCTCCTTGACGCCGAACACCTCCGTGGCCTCTACCGCCATCTTCCTCCTTGTCATCATCTTCCAACCCATTCTTCACCACCCAGAACAGACTCGATCGCGTCGCGTCCGTCTCCCGTCACCAACGCCGACGCGCGCCGCCCGCCGCACTCTTCCCCCGGGTCTCGCGCACACAAAGGAAAAAGAAGACACAAAATACACAACCATCGCATCGCATCGTCTTGCTCTTCGGCGCATGTCTGAACCTCCCGTCTCTGCGACAACATCGCCGCATCCTCCAGCCGCTTCGCCCAACATGTCCGCCAGCGTTGTGCGGTCTACCGCCCTTCGAGCCGGCGGCGCCTGTGTGCGCTGCCGCAAGGGCAAGACCAAGTGCGTCTACGAGAATGGTCGCGCTCCCTGCAAGAACTGTGCAAAGGGAATGCACGAATGCTACCTGCCCTCCGAGTCCATGGCTCATCACCACGGCCAGTCCCCCGCCCGTCACACCGCCGCCCATCGCCCTGCGCGCGAGAGCCTGCCTGCTTCGGTCCCGGCCGGCGATGTTCGCGCCGCCAACCCGGCCTCCACCACTTCTCGTCACATACAGACTCCAGAGAAGTAAGTAGACATGTCTTTTCCTCACCTGTCCCCTGAGACGAGTCCGTCCATCATCGTCATCATCATTACCATCACCATCCCCCCCACTCTCTGCCCCGTCAACGGAGCCCACCTCCAACACGCGCACCGCACACTTTTCGCGCCTGGTGGGAGGCCAGCTGCCTCGCGCGCGCGCGCGCGCCGTGTGTGGCCGGTGTGCTATTCTGGTCTCTCGGCTGTGTCGTCGCCGCCCACCGCCGCCGAACAGGGAGAGAGAGCTCGGCCCCTTCTGCATGCGGCCTGGGCGCGGTGGCTTGTCCCTCCTCATCACACACACACACACACACGCGCGGTCATTGCTTGTTCCCCTTCTGCTTCATCTGCCCACTCCCCCTTCCACCCCCCCCCCCCCCCTTGTTCCTCTTCCCCAAGATCAGCCTGCCTTTGCCTCGATCCCCCGAAGGCGGCAACTCATCTTTCAAACCAACGGCATCTCCCACCGCCGCTAGCCTGAGCCTCGGAGCCGTATGCTGGCCGCGCTACCCATCCCATCCCTTGCCCACCCTCCCATTCACCCATTTTTCGTGTGCCATCCCCAATCTCATTTCCCGAGTTGCATCCCGTCTCCTCCACCCTCGACTCCACTCTTTCCTTCCGGGCCAGTCGCCGGCTCTTGAGAAGTCTACCCAGGCGCGTGCACAGAAAGCTGACTTGACTCCCCACCAGACTTACTCCGGAGCTGATCCAGGAATGCGAACGCGTCATTTCCAAGACGTACCCTGCCTGTGTCGCCTTTCACAAGCCGTCTTTCATCCAGCAGCTCAAGAACGCCTCTCTCGACCCTGCCCTCATCTACGCGCTGCTCACCTGCGCTGCTAGGTACGTATTCTTTATTCATTGTGAATCTTTTCTCAAACCTTTTCTCCTCGCCGGGCTACCCGATCCCCGACCCCAATCCCCTTCCTGGGCTCGTGTTTCACCACCTTTCCCCCGCAATGTCCGATTTTTGTGGGTGGCGCGGCCTTCCGGTCGGATGTGTCGTGTCGGCTCACATAACCCCCCATGTCCGGACTTGGGCCGAAAAGGCCACCCACTGTTTTTGTGGTTTGACTTTCGGCCGACTCAGTCCCATGCCGCCGCCCCTCCTTGGCAACCCAGTCGATGACCACCACCGCTAACTCTGTACCCCTGCAGGAGTTCCCCCACTCTCATTAGGCGCTATGGTGGCCAGTCCGGCGCTACCGGCGCTGCCGAGCACTTCGCCGCCAAGGCTATGGGCATCATCAACCAGAACCTTGACACTCCCAGCCTTGCTGAGATTCAGGCCATCTGCTTGATCATCATCCACGAGTGGGGTTCCCGCAATGCTGTCCGCGCCTACATCTACTTGGGCCAGGCTAGCCGCATGGTCCAGATGTACCGCATCCTCCACAGCCACCATGCTGCCGTCAGCGATGCCGACCGCTTTCTGCAGGATGAGTCTTTCCGTCGTGTGCTCTGGCTGCTGTACATACTCGATTGCCTTCTCACCAGCACACCTGGCCGGCAGCCGGCTTTGTCTGTCAACGACACCTCTGATGTCTCGCTGCCTTGCTCCGACATGAACTTTGCCTTTGGCAACGCTGTCTTTGTCCAGACCATCAACCTCACTGACCCGTCTCGCATGCCTGCTGGCACCCGCACAGACGATGTCGGCGAGTTCGGCCAGATAGTCATGGCCACGCGCATCTGGCGCGATGTTGTCCAGATGTTGATGACCACAACCACCGAGACCTTCAACGACAACGTCTGCTCCGGATTGATGTCAGAGATTGAGCGCCTCCGTGCCTCTCTCTCGATGCAGTACGTCGACAAGCCAGGCCAGATCAACCTTCACATCACCATGGGCTCTGGCTTCACCTACGCCATGCTCCACTGCATGCTTCACTGCGCCTCCATCTTCATCAACCGCCGTCGTCTGCTGCAGTACGTCACAGCCCCTGGCTTCAACCTCGAGAGTTGGCGCCTCACCCCTCAGTGCCACGAGATCATTGATCGCCTCTTCACCTCGTGCCACAGCACCATCGCAATGTTGACGGCGCTCGAGGCCGGCTTCGACAAGGAGGGCATCATCTGCTTCCCCATCTTCATGCTCTTCTCTTCCTTCACGGCCAGCGCCACCGTCGCCTATCTGTCTCTCAAGGGCCTTACCCCTCCCAACGCTGTCGAGACCGCCGGTCATATCGTGCGCGATGGCCTCCACTTCATGCAAGACGGAGTAGACACCTGGCCTCTCATCAGCTCGTGGCTCCGTCATCTCGCCGTCATGCATAGAGTGTTGGGCAACGATGCTGGCGCCTCCAGCCCCAGCGTTGGAGGCACGTCTGTACCCCCTACGACGGCGCCAGCTGACCAGGCGTCGGTTAAGGACGAGGCCGCCTCTAACCCCGACACCAACCCGGATGCCATGGACTACGACCAGGCGTCCAACGCCACCGCGCCCCAAGGTCCCGTCAACAACCACACGGCCTCTGTGAGCGAGAGCGGACGCGACAGCGAGCCGCCCGCCCCCCAGCCTCGCCGTCCCGGTGTGACCACTATCAACGGTGGCTCCGGCGGCGTTGGCACACCTGCCTCGACGAGCCCTCCTCCTCCGCAGCCTCAGGCCGAGGTCAAGCAGTCGACTGAAATGCTGCCGCAGCCCCCCATGGGCAACGGCGTTTCTTCTTCCGCCGAGCCGGCGGCTGCCGTGCCCCAGGACATGACGGCAAGCGAGCTGTGCTCTGCGTTTGAGCGGCAGCTTCTCGAGCTGGACGATCTTGCTGCATTCATGGGTGGTGGTGTTTGACTCACCTCTTGATTAAGATTCACCTTTTAATGAAGAGGACATTCATTCAACCAATATTCCGTTGTCCCGACCCTCATGTCGGACCGGCATATTGTACAGTACGACTTAAAAAAAATACCCCGCGACTGAGTTTGCCATCATTTGACGCCATCCCTGGAGTGGGGAATTATGTTTTGCTTTATTTCACGGGGAGGAGTGGTGCCGGTCATGGTACTGTACACGCGGATCAGTGGACACTGGGCTTGGAGGGGCCCTTGTCATGGTTCCCTTATGGAAGCGAGTGGTGTGTGCGGTGAAGGGTTTATGAGTTACATCATCTAGGCGTTGGTGGTCGAGTCGGCGAATGACTCTGGCCGGGCTCTACGGAGACAATGGTGGCTGCGTCTTTTTTCTCTTTCTAATCTGTTTTTCTGCGATTGTGTGGGGGGGACATCCAAGAACCTGGAATTGCTTCCTCTGACACGGTATACTGCACTCAATCACAGCAGCACGGGATGGCGTTGTGGACGCTTTGCTTGATAACTTTTAATCAAATACCCGTGGCAACATGACGCTTCATATCATTCACTTGTTCATTCTGTTTGACGTCGATGTGTAGTTGGAAATTGCCCTTCATCATGTCCTTGATGTAACGGTAAAGTAGAATAGTAGCAAGACGGCAGTTGAGTGGTCTGGGTGTGCCAGGACTGTATATTTTTCCGACACGTTTTTGAACAAAGAGGCTTTCTCAACTAGATGCTACTGAAGTCAAGAGATAAATAGAAAAGATGGACGTCGAAGCTAATCCGTGTGTGTCTTGATATAATCGGTCACCCTATACTCTGTTGTACCTAACCAATGGGAGGCAAGCGCTGTGTATGAAGCCTGGGTCGGGATTCGGACTTTGGAAAAGTCCGACTTCCGAGGCTGATGTCCGTGCGCGTGATTGCAAGCCACGTAAAGCCACCCGAGCCACGCAAGTCACAGCAAGGACATGCTGGAAGGATTGTCTCAGTAGCTGACGGACGGACTTGGACTTCTCTCCGTCCAACTCCGGCTTCCCACGTACATATGCGCCAGGGTCCTCGAGATCACCCACCCCCTCTAAACCAAACCCGCCGGGTTTCGTTCTGTCTGTCTCTTTGTCATACCACAACACACTCTCTACCGAGTCCTCGTTCATTCTGCTGCTGCACATCAGACGGACTAAACGGCCTCGGCGATCAGAACCGACAACTGAAGCCCGGCGTGCGGCAAGACAAAGTTTCTTGGGAGACTGCAGCCAGGAAGCTTGGCGCCTTAGCTTCGTTCGGTTCTGCGTTCCCCCCTGAACCAGGGCGTGTCCCAAACATCACGATCCCACCACCGGCAAGAGTCAGTAGACGCCCGCCGCGAACCAGGGGGGGCACCTCCGGATCTTTCGGCACACCTTCTTCGGGGAGAAGGGACTTTCCATCGTCTGTTTTTCATCACCCCCCCCTCCCTTCTCTCTGCTCGCCCCCTCCCCCAATCCCGGATGCCGACCGGGATTGGAACCCACGACTCGGGCTCGGGCTCGGGCTCGGGCCCGGCCCCTTCGGGAGGCGGAAGCGGGAGCATCGCGGCGCCGTACGGGCGGGCGTGTAGCAACTGCTCCCGAGCCAAGTGCAAATGCATTCTCCGCCTAGCCGGTGGCGCTTGCGAGCGCTGCCACCGCCTCGGTAAGCCGTGCCAGCCGAGCAACCCCGCCCGCAGGCGCTCCAGGAAGCCGCGCTCCAGCAGGACGGCGCAACTGGAGGAGAAGATCGACGGGCTCGTGACCATGCTGCGGCAGTCGGGCCGGCCGGACCTCCCCGCCGAACTTGACGTCGATGTCACCATGCCCCATCCCGTCCCCGCCGCCGCCGCTGTCACCCCGTCCGCAATGGCCGCCAGGACGCCGTCCTCCGAGCTGGGAGACACGCGCAGCGGGTTCGGGTCTATGACGTGCGGGGATGGCGGCAGCATCAGCTCGGCGGCGCCGGCGAACGACACGCGGGCGCGCCGGACCCCGCTCCCGACGCCGGCGACGACGACGCAGACGTACAACAGCCCCGAGGGGGACTGGTACGGGGACGGGGACGAGGACGAGCTGCCGTCTCGGGACGAGGCGGAGGCCCAATTCGAGGCGTTCCGGGACCGGAACCTCAAGCCCTTCCCCTTTATTCTTTTCGAGGACGGGATGACGGCGAGGGCGCTGCGGGCGGAGCGGCCATTCCTGTGGCTCTGCATCATGACGGTGACCGCCCGGTTGACGAGCAAGCAGCTCGCGCTGGGGCGGCGGGTGCGGCAGGTCGTGAGCCAGAAGGTGATCGTGGAGAACGAGAGGAGCATGGACTACCTCCTCGGGCTCTTGGTCATCTTGGGATGGTTAGTTTTGCGCTCTGGTTTCGTTTCCTCCTTTATTTTATTTTATTTTTCTTCTTCTTCTCATTCGTTTTGCTCCTTTATAGAGTTACAACGTTTGCTAACGCTAAGCACAGGGCGAACCACCAGCTTGGGAATAAGCCTTACAAGTGCATGTTCTGCCAAGTCGCCATCGGACTCGTGTTCGACCTGGACCTTTCCCGCGACCCGTTGGACGTCCTGAACCCCTTCCTCTGCTGGAAGGCCGCCCAGGAACGGGCCGACAGAGAGAAGACCGGGGCGGTCACCCAGTCCTTCTTCATCAAGTCGCAGACGCCGCGCACGATGGAGCAGCGGAGGGCGGTTGTTGCGTGCTATCTGGTCACGGCTTCGTAAGCAGCTCACTTCCCCTTTATACTGGCACGAAAAGGCCATGTGTTTCGCAGGACCCCCACGGCTGACTGACTTTTTTTTATTTCGCAGCATCGCCAGTTTCTTGGGTAAGGAGGACCCCCTGCGCTGGACGCCATACATGGACGAGTGTCTTCAGATTCTCGAACACGAGCCCGAGAACCCCTCGGACCGCACCCTCGCCGCTCTCGTCAGGATGCAGCTGCTCAAGGACGAGGCCGCCAAGCTTTCGTTCCGGCCCGACGTGTCGTCGCGGAACGGGGTCGACGGCTCGAAGCCACCGGCGGATATGTATGTCAAGATGCTTCAAGCACAGCTGCAGCGTATCATCCAGGGTCTACCCCCGGACTTGCAAAGCATGGGTTCGTCCCCCACTCCCCCCCCCCCCTCAAGCCCATCCCAGCCCAACCGAGGAGTTTGCGGGACTAACAAACCCTTCCCTGATCTGTAGACGCCATCATCGCCCAGCTCCACAGCACGGAGCTCTCCATCCAGGAGGTCGCCCTCTCATCCCACACTGGGACCTGCGTGCCGCCGAACCTCCCAGACGTCGCCCGCCTCGACATTCTGTACGCGTGCCTGCACGCCGTCAAGGCCTGGTTCGACCACTTCCTCACGCTGACGCCGGCCTCGTACTTCTCCATGGCCTTCCTGTCCTTCGCGCAGCTGAGCCACTGCACCGTCGCGCTGTACCGCCTCTCGGTGCTCGAGGACCCGGTCTGGGACCGGGCGAGCGTGCGGTCGACGGTCGACCTCATCGCGACGCTCGACGAGATCGGCAACCGCTTCACGCTCGTCTGCGAAGACGCCGGGCTCACCGACGATCTGAACGAGGGGGGCGCCTTCTCCAAGGCCGTCAAGACCATCAAGGGGCTCAAGGTCACCTGGGAGGCGGCGCTGGCGCCCTTTGCGGCCAAGACGGATACTACCTCGACGGCGGCGGGGGGCGGGGTTGTCGGCGCGGGGCCGGGTGGGCTCGGAGCCGGGGGGATGATGGGTCCCGGGCTCGGGGAGGCGGACCTTGTGCAGTTCGGGTTTGATATGATGGAGAGCCGGCTGTTTACCAACATATTTATCCCGTTTGACTTTTGATTGTAACTACTGCCTTGGAGTCGGGTGCATGGGATTCACGGCATTGGGATGATGGGGTGCGTGTATAGGACATGCCGGGTTTAGACCGGTGTTTGGGCTCTGAGGCGGAACGTCCCCCCCTTTTTTTTCGAGCCTTGATCGTTACTCAGTGGCCTGCAAGATGATCTGTTTGTTGGGTAGTGTATAGTAATACGTACTCTCTCCCTATGTTCATCAGAGCCCCCGACCTTGCGGGCAGTGTGCCCCATGATTACGTGACGTCGTGGCTAATGGGCATGCTCTCACACCCTCTCCCTCAGGCTACTTTTCCGTCCTCCCTCTAATCAATCTGTTTGGCTGTTCGTACGTGACGTTGGTACTGCGTACGACTTGCAAGAAGAGCCCAGTATGTGAACGGCGGTGTCACAATGGCAGGTGATGTTACGTGTTGGACCTTAATAGGAGGCGATTCGGCTTGGAATATAAGCATTGTCACGCTGTGTCTATATCACAGGCTACAAATCCCCGCATACGTGCTTGGTCTGAGGTGATGATGAGCGGAACAGTAAACTAGGTAGAACACTGGACTACCGGTTGTTGCCAGTCATCATTTCGCTTCATCCCCCCCTTCCGTTTGCCCTTGCACCTACTACCTAATCTCTCGTCAAACAAAGCACCCTCCTTCCTCGCTCAGAGAACCTTTTCGTTCGACTTGCTGGACTCAAGCTCGGCGGTGATGTGCCTCCGGCGCAGGTTGCCGGCCTCGTCGTGCTCGTCGTCCCACCGGGCGACTTCGGCCTTGGGGACCCTGACGAGGCGGTGCGTGTTGGCGCCGTTGGCGTCGACGTTGACGATCTCGGTGCGGATCTCGTAGCCCAGCCAGCGTGGGAGAATGTGCATCCAGACGACGTAGTAGATGATGCAGAGCAGGATGCTGGAGGGGGGGAGAGGGTAGGACTGGCGTCAGCATGTTGTTTTCGCGCTAAGTAGGGATGGATGGAGAGAGAAGGGAGGGGATGCTCACATCCCGATGCCGACGACGCAGTAAGTCGCGTACCAGAAGCTGACGCTGCCGGCGTACGGACCTCCCTTGGGCGGCCACCAGGGCATGGCGAGGATGAAGACCTGGATGGCGAGGAAGAAGACGACGACGAAGTCCCAGGCGCGGAACTCGGAGCGGCCGATGCCGGAGCGCTGGCGGCGGCGGCGCAGGATGAAGACGCCGAGCGTCATGGCGAAGTTGAACATGGCGCTCGGGTAGCTGGCCAGGTCGACGACTGATGGGGCGTGCAAGTGTCAGTAAGTTGCGAATATCAATAATGGATGGGGGAGATGAGAAAGCTATTAAACGTACCGAAGGAGAAGGCGTCGCCGGCGGGCGGCGCGACGATCATGATGAAGGTCATTGTCCACTTGAGCAGGTACGGGCCCAGGGGGGTCCCGAAGGGCCTGGTCGACACCCAGAAGTTGGTGAACGGGAGCACGCCTTGTCTGCGACGAGAAGGGGTTAAGGGGGTTAGCATCAAGACTCGGTCATCAATGTGGCAGGCAGCAGGGGGGGTGGGTTAATGACATACCGGCCGATCTCGCGGATCATACGGGACGAGCCGATCAGCACGGCGAGCAGGTTGCCAAAGGCGCTGAGCAGGACGAGGAAGTTGAGGACGTTGGCGGCGGCGCGGCTGGCGCCGAAGAGCTTGGAGAAGAAGACGGCGGCGGCGATCTCGCTGGCGCCCTTGAACTCGGCCTTGGGCACGGCGGCGAAGTAGGCGACGTTGCAGAGCATGTAGAGGACGGCGACGGTGAGGAGGGAGGCGACGCCGTTCCTGCGCAGGGTCGGGATCGGGTTCCGGATCTCGTTGGTCATGTTGAAGGCGTTGTAGTAGCCGGCGTAGGAGAAGACGATGCTGACGAGGGCGCTCGACAGGTCGTTGCCGTTGCTGGTCGTGCCCTCGAAGGCGTTGCGGAAGTTGGCGTGCGGGTCGGGGATGTGCTTGACGTTGCCGCCGAGGACGACGAGGCCGGCGATGCTGATGCTTTGGGGGGGTCTGTTAGCTGTTTCGTTTTGGCCCGAAGGGAAAAGGGGGGGGGGGGGGG
>JASUDE010000230.1:0-58877 GCA_034509685.1 Colletotrichum cereale | reverse complement strand
GGGGGGAGGAGAGGGTTTTGCCTCGTCTACGCACAAGACTAGTGTGAGGATCTTCAGGACGCCGATGAAGTTGACGAGCCAGAGGGAGTACCGGTTGTGCGCGATCACGCAGACGACGGCGAGCGTGTAGGCCGCGATGGCGACGCCGCGCATCTGCCACTCGGAGGGCGTGATGTCCGCCATCCTCCAGAGGTATCTGGACAGCACTGCCAGGGAGAAAAAAGGATTCAGCAAAGAAGTTGCCGCGGACTCGCGTATCGGGGCCTTTGGCGGTTCACTCACCGACGGCGTTGCTGCTGCTGAAGGACAGGATCACCGACTGGACGGCAAATGTCACGGGGAAGAAGTGCTTCGGCCGGGGGTACGCCTGTTCAAGGTAGACGACCTCGGAGCCGCTGCGACTGGGGAAGTAGCTGGCTAGCTCGAGGTAGACGCTGAAGCCGGCGGAGGCCATGAGGAACCCGATGACCCAGTACATCAGGGCGAGGCCGATGGAGCCGGTTCTGTTAAGAATGCTCGCGGCTGCGGCCGGGGTTGCGTTAGAAAACCCAAGAACCATATCGTAGGGAAAAAAGCTTCATCTGAGCAATCAAGGTCCCAAGAAAACGTACGAGTAGAGAAGACACCGGTCCCGACCATCATGTTGATGTTGAGGAAGATGATGGCGATCCAGTTGACGTGGTAGCCCAGCGGCGAGTCGGACTCGACGGGCGCGCCTACGGCCTCCTGGTACGACGGCTTGGAGTCGTTGCCGCCCTTCACCCTGGTGTAGGCGAGGTCGCCGTCGTGGATGATGGAAGGCTCCGAGTCGCTGGCCTCGGGGTCGACGCGGACGGCGGGACCGGCGCCGGCCGATGCGTCGCCGCTCGGGAAGAGCTTCGCAAAGAACCCCATTGCTCCCGTTGATCACCCGGTAAATGTGTACGGCAGACAAAGAGCCGTTGGTGGACTGGGGAGTTGGGGGGGTAAAGCCTAGGGAGGCACTTATTCGGTAGAGCCGAAGGGGGTGGCAGACTCTTGTATCCAAGACACGTCGAGGTTGGGCGTGCGACCGAGCACATGGATATATACAAGTAGACCATCCCTGAATGATAAAATCTGCCATTGCCCAGTCGCGGTGTCCCCCGACTCACGTCTTTAATTCGATACTATGGGGTAAAAGCACACAATCGACCTCTTCTTGGCTTGATTCTACCCGATCCGTGTTCCAGCTGGCTCGATAGGCCGACACGGGCTCTCTTGGCAATGGGGATAACTTCCTCGGGCGCAGAGAGCACGCAATAAGGGCCCTTTCGATCTTGGGATGTTCCCCGACGAACCTAGCCGCCTGCCCTCCCTCCCTTGCCGTGAGCCATGCCTCAAGGTTGCCAGGTCGAGTGTAACGTCTTGCCAAGGAGAAACCGCAGAGTGAAGAGGGGGGATAGCAGGGGTTCAACAACCCAGCTGGGATGCTGCGATAGAGTAAGGCCGAGGGCGAATGGCGACATCCGCCGTAAGTGGTTATGTGGCCGCATGGCGAGATGTGCGCCGGCTGAGACATCCGAGGATTCCAAGCAGACGAAGTTGTTCTACAAAGTTTTGGCAATTGCGATAGGACAACCGCATGGGCGGATCGCGATGCGGGATGAGCTCATAAGATGGAAGCGAGGACCGCAGTGTTATGGGCGTATGCCATCATCGTCGTGAGCTACAGGGCTCGAAGCCATCGGCGCACCGAAACCCTCGCCTGCAGTCAGGCGGGATGCTTTTGGCTTTGGATGGAAACCCGGAATCTCATTGCCACTCGCAACTCATGTTCCCTCGGAAACACAATCTGAAAAAGGGCAGCCAAGAGTTTCGACCGGGGCACGTCACTGCATGGAAGCCTTGGCTACATGTAAGCTCGTCCATTTTCCAACTTGGAGTCCTGCGAGCCCCAAGCCAGACCCGCACACGAGCTCATGTTTCTTATCTTGTGAGACTTCGTACCGCCCACGGCACGGCGACTCCTCCGGGTCGAGGGCTCGAAATATGCTTGGCCGCGCGCGGCAGACGTAGAGACACGTTCAGCGCCATGCGGCGGCGGATGCGAGCGGAACTGCAGTCGACAAGGAACGAAAATGCTGCCATGCGCAGGAGTCCCAGTCTTGTATATCGGTCTTATCGAGCGCAAGCTATCTTTCCCTATACGGGCGAGGAGGGGTCGAAATCTCGTTTACCTGGGCCAGGCTTTGGGGGTCATGTCGACATTGGACCGCTGCATAACGCAATCGGAGGGCCGAAGCAATGCATTGGCCACCCGAGTTTTCGCTACGGTAGTCGAACTATTATTGATTGCTTGGCTTGGTATGTTCGCGGGGAACGCTAGGTATCAATCGACGAGAGATCTTAGTAGGAAAGGTGACGTGGAAAAGGTCTTGCCAGCCATTCTTATATATGCATTGACATGTACAGACTTAGATGTCTGTGAAGAAACCACTATTATTCACCATTGATAACGATACTAGGTACGCACCGTTATCGAGACAAACAAGGGTCGCGGAAGACTATCTGGATATGGACCTTGATCCGAGAAGAGAGATTGTGTTTTGTACCGAATAGTCTCCCGAGGAGACTACATTCAACAAATTACGACCTCCAATCATCATCCGTGTTTTTGTCAGAAATAAATACTATTGATGTAGGGTTTCAATAGCCACAATTCTGGCCTAATGGCTTCCACTTCAAGAGCTATATGGACTGATCGCTTAAGACAAATCACCCTGGCAATCTCCAGCCGAGCAGAGCTGACCCAAACTAAAAATCACAAGTCCCTGGTGTTTCTTGAATGCACACATTGTTTGAAGCAATGTTACGGACCCCCCAGTTGCATACCCTACACGATTCTCGTCCCTCTTGAAACGGCAAAGGAAGCATACAGGTGGCATTCTAGACCTTCTTGTCTATAGGCCTGTTGCCATTCACGTACTTCCAGAGACGGCTGATCTGGTAAACTTGCTTCTCGTCAGGGTAACCGTTCACCTCGTGGGCAACACCGTCAACTCCGTTGGTGAGCTTTCGCTGCTCGTCGATCTTCCAGGGGTCGTTGTGGATCTTGGTCGTCTGCGCCATGAAGGTTCCCGGGAGAGGAGAGCCGTCCCCATTGGTCTGGACCCTGTTGAGGCTGTCATCGAGCGGGAAGATGTTGTCGAGGTAGTGCTGGTTGAACTGGTGGCCCGAGCCGCTGCGCTCAATCAACACGCCCTCGTAGGCGTTCCACTCCGAGTCCAGCTTGTTGGCCTGCATGGACGCCGTCTTGACCGTCGCTTTGATGACCTGCACTTTTCTGGAGATGAGATCGGCGATTTGGCTGATGCGGAGGAAGCGGCCATTCTTTTTCGCCGTCTGCTTCTTGAAGTGAAGCACACCCCATCGAGAGACAAAATCCATCGAGTTGGCGTAGTGTTCGATGTGGCGGATGGCGCGGTCCTTGGTCCTGGGAACGGCGTGTTCCTTCTTGACGCGGGGATTGTTGAAGTGGTTGGCGGCGTTGCCGAATGTGAAGATCTCCAGCTTCTGCAGAACCTCGCGGGGGTGTTGGTTGATGAGCCAGTCGAGGATGATGCTGCCCTCGAGGCCGCCTTGCGAGTGAAGGATGAGAATGACCTTCTTCTTCTCGGGGTTGAGGAGCGCGTCAGAGATGTGAGAGAAGCAGATTCTGGTGTCTGCGGTGCCAAAGTACAGGCAGCGCTCCAGAAGACATTGAATGACGTCGAAGATGATTCCGGCGCTGAGTATATAATCAGTATAGGTCAAAATGGGAAATTACAACGTGGTTATCATCCACTTACGTTCTGTTGTGCACGCCCTTGACTTCGCGGTGGAAGGTCAAAGAAATGCGGTCAATGTTGCTCTTCAGCCAATTCTTTCTGTTGAATGATTAGCCCTATCCGGGAGACAGAATGTAGTACGATGGAGAGCTTACCCTACCGCAACTCCATTCAAGAAGATCCATTCTTCATCCGCGTGGTCCTCCCTCCACTGCGCGGTGGCTGGAAACTCCTTTGACCAAATGAACCCCTCAGGCATCCAGCCATTGAGCAGGAAACACGCGAGGTAGTTGATGGTGACAAAGAATACAACCCAAGACACGAAGATGTTAAAAGAGAGGAAGGTCAGGAAGGGGAGCGATAGGAGGAAGGCAGATTGGGTGGCCATGAGAATCATGTGGAGAGTGATGTCGTGGAAGTTGTTCCAGGACGGGTAGAGCTCGTCCATCGGGCCGGAGTGGAAGTAGGTCTGGGCCCATGCTTGGAACTGGCGGTAGAATTGGCTGACCAGAAAGCGAGGCTGCTCTGTGAACCTGTTGTTTACTCCGAGATGGAAAGACCGCGCGGGAGGCTGCCCCCACAACGGATATACGATACAGGGGAGGTAGGCAATGTTCCAAAGAAACAGTTTTGTGTCACTCCAGAGCAAGCTCCACGGCGGGCCAGTGTAATAGTATGCTGGCCTGAGAGAGGGATCCTTGGACCTTCGGGAGACTCCGATTCCATCACTGTAGTTGCTGATTTGGAGCTCCGAGCCGGGGTGAACCACAATCTTCTTGTCAGTCACGTCCTTTGGTAGGGAATAGGTAACGTTGACCGGGGCCATATTTGCTAGTGTGGGTCAGTTGATTGAGTTGAGAAGAAGCACGAGGTAAATGGCAAGAGAAACAATAGTAGGACTCAAACGAACGAATACCAGTGGTTTATATCTCCCTTCAGCTGAGGAGCGAGCTCGACCTGAAGTTCTATCCTAGCCTGCTGGGCTGCTTTCCAGTGGTGATTAGAGTACCGACGTGAAGCCTGTCCTCGAAGAATGTAGAGGGAACCTTGCTGTCTCGAAATCACATGTCCAGCACCTCTGCCGTTCAGTTCACATGTCGAAATACCTCCCTGGCGTGATAATTCAAGGAGCAAAAACGCCCACCATGAACAGAAACAGCGGAAATAGTATGGTGGCGCTCAGGTGAGTGTCTTCACCATATTCACTGGGCATTCGACATGGCCCTTCGCGGTGACCTGGCTGCCGGAGGGGCGACAGGTTTGCATCCTCGTAACAACATCAACGGCTTGGACGACATGCGGGCTAGACACTGGAATTTACAGCATGCCTCGTCTTCCCCATCATGCCACTTGCAAGACAACAACGAGCCTAGGGGCAATGAGTTGGTTACTAGTCTGGTTTTCGTGCGCCCCATGTCTCGGAACTTCGAGGCATTCTGCGAGCTTTCCACGCTTGGCGCATATGTGCGTTTCTGTGGTGGACTGTTACCCCAAGATTCCT
Organism: Colletotrichum cereale; assembly: GCA_034509685.1. Taxonomy (NCBI): domain Eukaryota; kingdom Fungi; phylum Ascomycota; class Sordariomycetes; order Glomerellales; family Glomerellaceae; genus Colletotrichum; species Colletotrichum cereale. The sequence goes on along the minus strand of JASUDE010000230.1, from coordinate 53,588 downwards.
TTTCCATCCGGTTGCGGGCCGCTAGTCTTCCCGCTTTCGTGTATGGATCTCCTACTTGAGAATGTGGCTTAGGTGACGGGCGCAAAAGAACCAATCGGCCGAGTTTCCTGGCCCAGAATGAGGGGTCGAGAGTTTGGTCGCATGGCAATAGCTCTACGTTGAACATGCTCCAGCTAGTAAGACCTCCGTCTTGTTGACAAACTGATAAGAGATGTCAGCCTTCAGTAGTGCATACTCGGTGGATATGAAACATGAGTGAAGCGGACGACTCGTGGCCTCTGCCTTTCGAGGCGTTATTCCTCTTCAAGCAGTGCCTTCGTGTGGAGATTGCCGTGCGTGAGATGGCATGCACGAGTGTACAAATATTCACGATATGGTTTGGTTCGCAGTTTCGTGCCCCGTAGCAGGCGATGCAGATGATTATTTACCGGTAACTTGGACTTATATCACAAGGTGTATTGTTATGTGTCAACGTAGATCTTCAAGTTGAGTCTCTGCATCCAAATGTTCGAGTCTTTGCTGCTTCTTCGCAATCAAAGGAACCTTGCATTTTCCATGGCTCAAAAACAGCATTTCATTTACATCCGGGGTACAGACGGGATTGTCTTGCAACAACATGCTTCTGGTAAGCCACGCGAGACAACAGCGTTACTCCTCATGGAAATTCCTCATAAACATGGGCTATGTTGTCGGGTAATAAGAGGTTTGATCTCCGAGACCACAACCTGATTTGTACGTCAACAACCTTCAAAACGGCTGCGAGCATTCTAAGGCTGATGCCGAACCGAGACCTCCGCATCCGGTTATTCAGAGAATCCGCAATTTCCCCATCATTCGATATCGTGTTCATCGACGAACATGTGAAGAAAATTTCGGTCTTGCCTCGATGAAGACTGGGTAAAAACACAACAGTTTCATAGGGGGGAATGCTTGTCCCATCCTATAATCTGGAGAGGATCTTGAGGTTCACCGAAGAGTACGGAAGTGCTGTTATAAAAACCCTCAGGTAACCCCTACCGTTCTGGATCTGGAGCACGAGCTTTTCTGTATCTCCAAGACCTCTTTACTGGGGTGATATACGAAGGCTCCCACGTGTTATTTATCATTTACTTCGGAACGTTAACTCCTCACGATGGCTGAGTACAACGGGGAGATCAACGGCAATGGCCAAACTAAGACCAACGGCTTCAACGGCGTCAACGGCGAAACCAACGGCCACGGAGAAGCCCGCAACTATCAAGACGCATACGACACTCCCTATGGAGGTACGACGACGGAGCCATCCGAAGGCTACGACGAGACTAGCGGGATGTTTGACCCTATCACCGGCACCTACCCTCGCATTTCTCGTCCGGTTGAGCTGATCCGCCCGTCATACGATGTCGTTGTCATCGGATCGGGCTATGGTGGTGCCGTTGCTGCCAGCCGCATGGCCAGAGGCAACAAGAAGGTTTGTCTACTTGAGCGTGGCAAGGAGAAATGGCCGGGAGAATTCCCATCAGATATCCTGCCCGCCGTGGAAGAACTCCACACCACCAATGCAACCGCAGATGGCATCATGGGCCGCTTGGGCAAGTACGGGACACAGGGAGACCCAACCGGACTGTACCATCTCATCGTCGGTGACGGCCAGAACGCCTTCGTCGGCAACGGTCTTGGCGGCACGAGCCTTTTAAATGCCAACGTTTTCCTGGAAGCGGACAAGGGAGTTCTTGGCCTTCCAATCTGGCCCGAGGAGCTGAAGGGCGCTGAAAAGCTGGAGAAATGTAGGCCCCATGCACTACCTATGCTCTTGGATGCCAACTAACAAGCTCCATCTCAGATTACGAAAGAGCTGCAAAGGTATTGGAGCCCAAGAGGTACCCCACGGACTTTCCGAAGCTCCACAAGCTTGAGACTCTCGAGAAGCAGGCCAAGCTCATGGGCTGGGGAGACAAATTTCGCCGCGTGCCCCAGACCACTCGGTTCGAGGATGGAGAGAACAGCACCGGTGTTTACATGCGCGCATCCACCCTTTCCGGCCAAGACACCACCGGCCTCAACGATGGCAGCAAATCCACGACACTGGTCAACTACCTCAGTGACGCCTGGAACTGGGGAGCTGAGATGTTCTGCCAGTGCGAGGTCCGCTACGTCACCGAAGCCCCCAAGGAACGGGGAGGCTACCTCGTGCACTTTGCCTGGCACGGCGGCAAGCGTGCCAACTTCAACAACATCTTCTACGAGGACCTCATGTGGGTCCACGCCAAGGAGCTGGTATTCTTCGGTGCCGGCAGTCTTGGTACCACGGAGATTCTTCTTCGCAGTCAGAAGTTTGGCCTTAGCATGAGCAAAGACGTCGGTCACGGTATGAGTGGCAACGGTGACATTTTGGCGTTCGGGTAAGGCACCTTACGATCCATACTCAAACAACTTGGCACCTGCTAATCGGTTCAGTTACAACACCAACGAGTATGTCAACGGTATGGGACGTCCGGATCCACCGCCAAACCGTCCGGTTGGTCCTTGCATCACGGGAGTGATTGACTGCCGAGATTCGGACAACCCCCTGGATGGTTTCGTGATCGAGGAGGGCGCCATCCCCTCGGCCCTGGCTCCTTTCTACCAGCAAATGCTCACTCTCCTTCCTAACAAAGTGTTCCCTCATAACATCTCTATCAAGGGAGCGATCGGTCACATCGCTGCGGCCGCCGGTAGCCGGGTGTTTGGACCCTACTATCCCGAAGGCAGCACCGAAAAGACCCAGTGCTACCTGATCATGTCCCATGACAGTAAGCTTCAAATTCTTCTACGCCTTCTGAGCACCTCTGACCTAACATCCTCCAGGCAGTCAAGCGACTATGCAACTACACAATGACCGACCTCTGGTGAACTACTCCGGTGTCGGCAAGTCACTCAGAGCCAAGAAGCTTACGGGCTACTTGGCCAAGCTCACCAACCTCATTGGCGGTACCTACGTTGACAGTCCTTTCTATGCCGCTTTTGGAGAGAAGGAAATCACTGTCCACGCCATGTGAGTATTAGCTGTCGTCGAGTTGTGCAATGCGCCTAACACACGTGTAGCGGTGGGGCTCGTATCAGCAGCGACGGCAAAGGTGCTAGCGGCGGTGTAAATCACAAGGGCCAGCTCTTCAAGGGCCAAACTGATGAAGTGCACGAGGGCCTGGTTGTTTGTGACGGCACCATCGTCCCTGCTGCTCTCGGAGTCAATCCCTTTGCAACCATCACCGCCCTTGCTGAAAGGTCTGTCGAGATGGTTGCCAATGACTTCAAAATCAAAGTTGATTTGGAGAAGAAGAATGGTAGGCCGTCCCTAGTGTAAGACTTTATGAAGTGTGACCAAACGCTGATAATCCATAGGCTCCCTGAACCTCTTCGCTGAGCCCGCACACAACCAGTTCGAGGGCGACGAAGACAACCTTCAAGTGGACAAAGTTCGGGAGATCATCAAGACTGCACGGGATGACAAGACCCCCGGAATTGCCTTCACAGAGATGATGGACGGATGGATACACTTCGGAGACGATGCGAAGTCCCTTGACTTCGACAGGGCCACCGAGACTGCCAAGGGCCGTGGCGAATACGCCCGGTTCTTCCTCAGTGCCAGGTCGTGGAACACGCACAACCGTAAGCAATAACCTCCCATACTGATATACGTGCAATACTGAACGAGTTAGTGGTCAACGACAAGGAGCACGAGGCCAATCTCACTGGTACCTTCACCTGCCCGGCTCTGGGTGGAACTTCCATGGTCCAGGGAGGCAAATTTCAACTGTTCAATGACGACCCGAGATCTCCGGATACCATGAACCTTACCTACAACTTCCTTGTGTCTCAGAAGGACGGCAAGAAGTTGCATTTCAACGGCTACAAGGTTGTCAACTCGGACGTGGTATTCAACCCATGGAACCTCTGGAAGGCAACTACGACTCTGTACTGCACCATCACCGAGGTTGACAAACACGACCGGTCCATCCCGAGCGAGGTCCGAGGCAAGGGTGTCATTCACATTCGCCCCAGTGCTTTCTTACAGGAATGCACCACCATGCAGGCGACTGGTTCCTCACTCTACGCCAAGGTCACATCGACCGCCAACTTCTTGGGATACTTCACTGCCAAGGCGGCCAGCGCGTTCCTCACCCCGTTGATCCCCCAGCTGTGGCCCTCTCTTCCTTTCCACAGCTACGAGAACCCGACACCGTGGTCAGAGGAATTCATGGTCGAATCCCATGACCGCGTCAGGACCAAGATGTACATGTGGGAGCCTCGGGGCAAGGAAGTTCAGTCTGAAAGTGCCCCGATCGTGCTCTTCATTCCCGGTGCCGCCGTTGACCACCAGATGTTCGCCTTGCCCACCATCAAGGAGAACGCCGTCAAGTACTTCCGCGAGCAGGGCTACCGCGTGTACTCGATGGTGCACCGGGTGGGCAAGACCGTGGTGGCCCAGCAGAATTGGACCGCTTTTGATGCTCGCCGGGACATTCAGGCGGCACTGATGAAGATCCGCGAGAGGCACCACATCGTCGACAAGATGGACGGCTCCGGTCCGTCTAGGATGACTTATGTGGTGGCCCACAGCGTGGGGTCCATTGCCCTGGCTTCTGGTCTGCTCGACGGCACCATCCCCCGCCAATGGCTCAGCGGTGTTACAGCGTCGCAGGTTTTCATGAACCCCAAGTTCGCCACGGTCAATACCATCAAGGCCAGACTTCCCATCTCCCTGGCCAACATCTACAACCTGGTCCAAGGCAAGTGGTTCGACTGCACCAGCACTCCCCACGACGGCTACCTCCAGCAGGCCATCAACCAAGTCTTGCGGTTCTACCCAGTCGGTCACCGCAACGAGATTTGCAACTCCGTTGTCTGCCATCGTAGCTCCCTTGTATTCGGCCGGTAAGTTGCCTATGCCCTTTCCCTCGATTCCCCATCGCTGACAATCGCCAGTCTTTGGTCGCACAAGGGTCTCAACGAGGCCACCCACTCCCAGCTGGAGAACTTTGTTGGAGGCACCTCGATGGCCAGCCTCAGCCACCTCATGTACCAGGGTACCCATGAGTTTGTGACAGACTCTCAGAACGAGAACCTCGTTACGCCCCAGAACATTGCTCGCCTCAAGGGCCTGAACATCTTCTTCTTCTCCGGATCCGACGACGATGTCTTCGCCCCCGAGAACACCGACACGTCTTTCACTATTCTCAGCGAAGCCAACGGCGGAGTATGCTACGAGAGGCAGGTGTTCAACGGCCGCGGCCATATGGATGCCTGGATGAGCCCTACTGCTCATCAGGACGTATTCCCCCGCGTCTTGAACCACATTCGTAAGATCGGGGGCGAGAACCACCAGGAACTTAAGAAGGTTGCTGGTCAAGTTTAAGCAAGACACCCTGGGCGGTATTACTGGTATAAACAAGTTCGTTCGTTCGGAAACATCATCACAATTTCCTTTGTCGCACCACCCAAAAAAAGAATGCTTCCAGCATATCGTCTAATATGAATCAATTCATTTGTATAACAGATGCTGTCGTTTGAGACTGTTATTGCTAGTATAGAAAGGGGGAAAAAACCTAAAAGTATAACAGATGCTATTCCTAGCTATCCTAATAAAAAGTCAATCCAGCCTGCATTATCATCAAAGACGTCAAACGTCAATTAGAGTGAATATTGAGACGAGAGAACTGGCTATTGGTAAAGATTGGTTCCGCCAGTTCCTACCCGTAGATGCGAAAAGCAGCTCGCTTCTTGGGCTTTCGCGATGCATTGATTGGAAAACTAATTCTACACCCATAACACCTACTTTTTCATAGGACAAACATCCAGTTTCTAAATTGTGGGGAAGTGCGGTTCGAAACTCAGTGGCTCTCCTCTTTCAGCCTGTGTATTTATAGAGTTACGAACGTCGCAAGACAAAGCCTAATACACATTGAGCCCCGGACACACGGAAAACTCAGAGGCATAGCGCAAACATCTAGCATTAGTAGCTTGGGTAATCCGGGCGGGAAACATCCGTCACCCAACTCTTTACTCGGCACGGCAGGGCATCCGCGGATGGGGCCGTGCCAGGTCGGAGGCGGGGAGGAAATCTCGCCGATGGATGGAGGCCCGACAAGCCCGAGACCCCGATGGTGGGAGAGACATGGGAGGGGACGAAAACGGTTTCATACGTGGGATGAATGACGCATTGGACCATGGCGTCTCATAGCTTTCTTTCATAGCTTGGCTCGCGTCGCTGTTCTGGACCCGGCCAGTTGCTCGGTCGGCTTGCGAGCTCCCACACTTGAATCACATCATCTATCATCATGCAACAAGAATCGATGATGAGCTCAAGTCGGGTTCTGGACGGAGGTGAAGCCTACCTAAACTCTTCGTCCGTCGCATCGAACGTGTTTCCACTTCGCGGTACCCCAACCGTTTTGTATCCGCACCGGCTCGTCCGGGGGGAGGGAGGATTCGAGTTACATTGAGTGGTGCAATGGGCGGGGGAAAGTTTCACTTCGCCGCCGACTGTCCGTCCACGTTGACGTCAGCTGACGAGTCGATCTACAAGCTGTTAGCGCAGGCTTCAGCGTGAGCCCGTGGCTGTTCCGCGTATGGTGGTGTTTGCCTCCGAGGCGTAAAGCAAAAAGGGCATGTCCCTCCCTTCTCCCCCTCGCCGTACTTTTGTTTTCTCCTCATCTTCTTGTTCCTAGAGCAAGGCTATTGACTTTTTCTGGAATACTGAATCAAAATGAAAGCTGTTACAGCCCTTTCGTGCGTGGCCGTGGCCAACGCATTCATCCTTCCCGACCCCAAAATCTTTGAGCAGTCGGCCATCAAGAACGATGATCGTCCCGCCAGAGCTTCCTGGTGGGACCGCGTCCCGTCCAAGGACTCCATCGTGAACACCGTCGGGGATGGCATCGATTCCTTGTCGGCGCACATTGAGGAGGCTCTGCACTCTCTCGAGGACACCGTCGAGAACAAATTCGAGCACCTCACCGAAGAGCATATCTTCAACGAACCCGATGGCCCCGACAAGACCATCTACGAGCTGATCTCCGAGAGCGAGCACACCACCGAGTTCGCCAAGTTGGTAAACGACTACGAGGACATTGTCAAGGTCCTGAAGAGCACCGACGCAAAGCACACTCTCTTCGTGCCGACGAATCGCGCGTTCGAGCACATCCCCAAGCACCACAAGCCCAGCAAGGAGGTGATTGAGGCGATCCTCAAGTATCACGTCGGAATCGGCGAGTATGATGCGAAGAGGGTCCTGCGCACCCACACCCTTCCCACGCTCCTGGACGAGCCGTTCCTCGGCGACAAGCCCCAACGCCTTCGCACCAGCGTTGGCCTCGGTGGCGTTCGTGTCAACTTTTACGCCAAGGTTGTCGCGGTCAACATCGTGAGTCTTTTATCTCCCAAGGAATCCGTCAATGGAAACTGATAAGTGCATGCACAGCGTGCCAACAATGGAATCATCCATGCCGTAAACAGCTTGATCATCCCGCCTCCCATGGTAGGCCGCGAGCTTACCCTGCTGCCCAGCAAGTTTTCGACGCTTCTTCTCGCATACGAGAAGACCGACTTCGTCAAGTTCATCCACGGCGTCAAGTCCACGGGCACGACCATCTTCGCCCCCTCAAACAACGCATTCGCTCGTCTCGGACCTAGGGCCAACGCCTTCCTGTTCAACTCCGACTGCGGCCTGAAGTACCTCAAGGCGCTGCTCAAGTACCAGATCGTCGCCAACGCGACTGTCTACAGCGATGCCTTCTACCGCCCCGACGATGACAAGAATGCCAAGGTGACGGAGCACTACCACATTGACCTCCCCACCCTTCTCGACGGCAAGAACATTGCTGTCGACGTCGCTACCTGGGGCGGCTGGATCAAGGTTAAGCTGAACGGCTACATCCCCATCGTTGTTGCGGACGGCATCGCCAAGAACGGCGTCATCCACGTTCCTGGCCGCGTTCCCATTCCCCCCCACAAGCACAAGGTCGACTACGTCGATGGCGAGATCTCTGTCGAGGACTTGAAGGAGAGATTGTCGGACTATGTTGACGACAAGAAAAGCGATGCCGGCTGGCTCGACGCTGAGTTGTGAATAAATATTCACTGTAAATTGTACCAGTTTCTGAGCTCATTTATACAGTCCTATGTAGCTCATACCAAAGTAAATGGGCATGATGTAGGATATTTGTAATTCAGATTACGACTCACACAAGCTTTATACTTGTATCTGATCGTGAACTGTATCCTCTGATATTTAATCTGTAGTTATATCTTCGCTCTTGACGTGACATTTTGCGGTTCGAATGAGTCTTATGATCGTTGGGGGAAACGAGTTCTCAATAACGCCTTTGGGAACTTGAGGAACAGCCTTTGGAGAAAAGAGGCTGGGGTTTGGTAATTACTCTCGGCGACGGGTCGGCGACGGGGACATGCTACATAGCTTCCCCAACGTCCACCTCGGGTTGATGGCGGGGATCGGAGGCGGTGCGCCGGCCCGCAAGCACGATATCCGCTTCGGCGACATCGTCGTCAGTTGCCCGCGCGTTGGCAAATGTGGCGTGTTGCAGTACGATTTTGGCAAGACGGTCCAGTCTCAGACCTTTCAACGAACTGGGCTCCTAAACCAACCGCCGCAGATCTTACGGGGGGTGCAATTTTGTGACAAATATTGGCGCGACAAAGAGCCAGTTATCAACCGGAGCAGCAACAAATGTAATTTTAGGCCATTCCGACCATACCATTCACTTGCTTACAACGTCGAGATGAAATCAAATAGAGCTGTCCATATTTCTTGTTTGATTACGCTAGTCTATCACTTGCCTTACTTTTCTCAGAATGTTGCAATATTTTGGTAATCACTCATACCCAAACACAAACACTCAGAAAGTGATTGTTAAGTATGGCCACTTCACCCCATGTATAGGTCAGCTCTCAGGGCGCCTATATTGCTTCCCTTGAACCTCTATTATGACATGCTGGAAACACGAACCTAGATCTAGCTGTTTTGAGCAAGTGCCATTCCAGCCCGCATGGGGGTGGAACACCAAACATGGTCTCCGTGGCACCTGTTATCCTTGTTCCCGCATACGAAGAGGATCAGCATCCTTGTACTTGATGAGATCCATCAAATAGGCGGGGAAGCGCGGCAATGAGGGGAACGAAGTTCTTCCCTGACGTTGCTCAACTCTGGCTTCTCGATACCCGTTGATATCGTCAGGTTGAACGAAGAGATCCCTTGGCTTAGTCGGGCTGAGGTAGGTTTGATGAGATAGAACTGGTTTCGAATGGTGTCTATAAGTCATTCTTGACTAGTGTATTCGACAAATTACCATTTCTAGGTCTGAAATCTAGGAGACACCATGTCAAGCAAGCCGTTAGGAGCCCTTTCAGAAAGATGCCAACCCAGGGCTTACAGTACAACAAGAATAATGTCTTAGTCACGGGAGCAACAGGCTTCACCCGGTAAGCAGCATCGACAAGTCCAACGCCATGCTCTGGAGGATCGCAAGCGGAGAGATGCCTCTCCCCACGGCACGAGTCCCCTTTTGGATCGACGTCCGAGATCTCGCTTCTGCGCATATCGAGGCACTCCTTCGACCCAAGGTCGGCGGCAGGAGATACGTGCCTACAGCAAGCGACCGGTTCTCGTACGGCCTTGCGTCCAAAATCGTCGCGGAAAGCTTCAACAGAGCCAAGGTCGCCCAGGAGGAGCAGAAGATCGACACATCGCACGGTCTGGAAGGGGAAACCGCGGCGAAAGAGCTGGGGTTGGAATACCGGTCGTTTGGCCAAACTGTTATCGACCTCATGAAGCAGGCAAAATCCCTGCAGAGTAATACAGTTTGAGAGCGTTGAGGGGGAAATGGCATGGCTCCCGTTGAGAGAAAGCGGCAACTCGGAATCCTTTTCCCGCGGCAATGTCGATCTCTCTGATGGCCGATGCTGGGATTTTGTGACAAACCATTGTGCACGGGCAAAGTCCAATACCGTGGCTTTTCCCCCAGTGATTATCTTGCTATCACATACTTCCGTTTCGAACCAAGGCGTGTCTGGGCTAGATGGTGAGACGACTCGTGACAGCCATGAATTCTGCCTAAATGAGTTCTCACCCAACAAGATAAAGAATTGCCGGTAGGAAGCCTCCGTTGCGCCTAATTGAAAGATGCGTCTGAAACGGGATAGGTCAATCTATATGAGTTACCCAGCCGGCCTCAATTTTCCGTCCCTGAGGTAGGTATGTTTGGGTCTTGGAAAGTAACAGCGCTTCCCTTGGCTTCGAGTCCGGACCACTAAGTTGCTTCCAAAGGCGGCAGGTTGCATGGAAGATATATTGATGTTGCGTTTGCATGTTGAAATGCACTTGTTTGTCTAATACCATTTGTTTGTCTACAATCAGAGGTGGCTGTGTTGATACCAAACTTCTGTGTCGGCTTTATTTCTGGTCATTGGGTTGGCCAGCTTCAGACATTCAGGTGCCCTGTATATATTCATCGCAAGAAGGCCGCTCTTACTTCAATTTCCTCAATCTGAACCCTCATTTTCTCATCAGGACGGTTTTCGAGTGACTTGCACGATGAAGCTCGCACTACTGTCAGCCATCGCATTTGCCTCCGTGGCTCATGCCCACGCCATCTTCCAGGTGAGTACCATTCTCTCATCGCATCGCCAAAGCTAACGACGATGGCCACACAGAAAGTGTCAGTGAACGGCAAAGAATACGGCTCTCTCGCGGGCCTCCGTGCCCCGAACCAGAACAACCCGACCGAGGACGTCAGCTCCCAAGACATTATCTGCGGCAAGGTGGCAACCTCCTCGCAGGAAGTCATCACCGTCGCGCCGGGCGACAAGATCGGGGCCTGGTGGCAACACGTCATCGGCGGCGCCCAGTTCCCAGGAGACCCGGACAACCCGATCGCCAAGTCGCACAAGGGCCCGATCACAGCGTGGCTCGCCAAGGTGTCCAGCGCCTCGGGCGGCGGCATCACGGGCTTGAAGTGGTTCAAGGTCGCCGAGGACACCCTGGACACCGGCTCCGGCCAGTGGGCCGTCGACAAGATGATCGGCGGCGGCGGGTGGAGCTACTTCAACCTGCCGCAGTGCATCGCGCCGGGCGAGTATCTCCTGCGCATGGAGCTGATAGCCCTCCACTCGGCCTATTCGCAGAAGGGCGCCCAGTTCTACATTTCCTGCGCCAACGTCAAGGTAACGGGTTCCGGGACGTTCTCGCCGAGCTCCACCGTCAGCTTCCCGGGCGCTTACCAGCAGAGTAACCCGTCAATCCTCATCAACATCTACGGCGCGGGCGGCCTTCCGAACAACGGCGGAAAGGCGTACTCAGCGCCCGGTCCCAGGCCGATTACCTGCTAAGAAGCTGAGCGGTGGCAGTAGATATATACAGAGACTCATGAACATAGGCCTGCGCTACTCCTTTATCACAAACCATGTCATCGTTACCAATCGAATTTTTTGATGCTACATGTGAATGGCCGCGATTCCTATACTTAAGCTTGAACCGTAACAAACAGATTGGGGTTGATCTTCGTTTTTGTCACATTACCCACAAACGGCTTCCAGTACAATGGTCGTCGGAAGCTTGGGTGCGCGAACCGCTGAGAAGTAGCAAATTTGACTTGCCTAGTGATGAGCATAAAACTTGGGTTCAAGTACTGCTATGGTCTCTCATATCTACCATTCACCTCTGAAATTTCACGAACGGAGTGGGTGGGCCGGGTAAGCATGTGGCGTCAAGTATGGAACTCAACCAGCCAGAGGACGAACTATGGATCAGGGCAAAACGAACTTTTGACTTTACTCTGCCTATGGTACTCTGATACTCCTTTTCCATCTCCGTATCTCTGGATGAACCTTGGGGATTTTCGGAGATATCACTCAACCCACCTTGATAAAAGGATATTGCCTTCTCTCATAAAATTCTCAATAAAACATCACATCCGCACACTTCTTCTTCGCGTTCCCTACACGAAAAGTCATACCAGAGCACAAACACATACACGCAAGCAGCATGGCTGCCGAAGAATTCCACCTCTTCCCACTCCTTCCTGGGGAACTTCGAGACCTGATATGGGACCACTCTGTGCGCCCCCCTGGTGTTCGCGGCGTTCAATATTTCTCCATCTTTCCTGCGAAAGAGGTCCCCAAAAGTTTCAGGCGTCATGTCTTACCCCCGGCGTATAAAAACGGAGGAGAGGTAATCGGCCCCCCAATGCCAGAAACCCCAGGGTCGCCGCCATCTTGGAACCGCAACCGGTCCACTTATACCATCGACGGAGGCCTCTGGACTGCCTGCAAGGAATCACGTGCCGCGATGCACCACCGGCACGACTCTGAACGATGGAAGGCAGTGTGTGACGATCAGTACTTGTCTTCTGATAAGAAGCTTTCCTATATCCAGTGGCTAAGGAAGTACAGCAACGTGCCAGCCACGTTCTCGGTGGACACAGACGGTGGCCTCCGATGCTTCACCTTACTGCCGAGCCAAGACCTAATCTTCATACAAGGGAACCTTTCCGGTCTTAACTGGAATCTCTTAAGCTACGAGATGCCCTTTTCACGATACCTAGGTCTCGGTGCAGGTTTCAGTCACATAGCCACGGAATTCGACCCTTCATGGACGATCAAGGAGCTTCATCAATACGAAGATGAAAAGAGATGCCCACAAGGCACTGGGTGGGATGGGTGTATATCGGACGATCGCTTCTATGCTTATCATGAATTAGTAGTCGCCGCAAACTGCAAGTACGACTCCGAAAATACCACTCTCTGGCTCGTAGACCACCGCCTTCGACGCAAAACCAGGGAAACCCAATCGCCCAACGAGGAGTCCCTGTGCGGGGGATTCGAGCAGATGGTATTCCAGGGTGACGGCTGCAAGTATTATGCGGTGCCGAGCTGGGCTTGTGACCAGCTCTGCGAGTACGACGCAGACACGGCAAGCCAGAGGGACTTTTTAGCCGTCTGGGACTTCGCTGAGGCGGTACGGATTGTCGTACTGCAATCGGGAGATTGGCGGCATGGATATCACGAGGAGGATGAGATACCCACGCCGTTCAACTTCTTGATCTGCGAAAAGGATGATTAATTAAGGGGCTCAACAACGCAAAGCAGCAGCTCCTCTGGGGCCTCTCCACCAGGACCGATGTTGTTTCGAGCGGCAGCTTCCGAGATAATAAGATAGAAAGAAGAAAGAAATCATTGTCATAACCAAAACGCATAGTTTGCCGCCACCTGTTAGCTGCCACAAAACGATGCTGTAGTCGATTGTCATTAAGCTTCACCATTTGTGCAGCCTGTTAAATGCAATCCCCCAACTCTTGCCCGATTAGCCTGGCCTCAGGTTATGCTTTTATTTGCTGGCACCGAGGTCTTCTGGACACTCATGCTGACTGTTTTGACATTCTCAAGATCCACCATGCCAAGCTCAAACTTCAGTTTGATAAAGTTCCAAGCAGGCCCGCCGAGGGGAACGCGCAGCGGAATGCGCTCGCCGCGGCTGGCGATGCTGTAGATGGCCTCGGCGATGGCAGATGGCTCAGTCAGAGTGCCGGATTTGATGCCCATTTCCACATACTTGTCGAGCACGCGAGCCGGCATGTCGGCGCCGGCGTATGCCGGATGAGGCACAGTACGGGCCTTGCTATGCCCTTCAAAGTTTGTCTTGACACCACTCGGCTCCGGAGTGCAAAAGTTGACTGTGTCCTCCTCATCAATCAAAAAGCACTGGAGTACAAACAACAATACCCGGGAAAAGTACTCACTGTTCCACTGGGGATGCATCTCCCTCGCGACGGACTCGGTCCAGCCTTCCACGGCCCACTTGCCGGCGTGGTAGTATGCGTGCCCGGGGAAGCCGCATTGCCCGGCGAGGGACGAGATGTTGAAGACGACGCCGCCTCGGCGGTCCTCGGACCGGCGCATGTTCTCGACGGCGCGCGTCGTCACGCGCGCGGTGCCGAAGAAGAGGGTCTCGATCTGGCGGTGCGTCTCCTCCTCGGTCGCGGCCTCTGTGTCGCCCGAGAGCGAGTATCCTGCGTTGTTGACCACGACGTCGAGGTGAAAGCCTGGGCCAAAATGGTCCCGCGCCGCGGCGAAAGCGCCATCGACAGATGCCGCGGAGGTAACGTCGAGAGGGAGCTTCAGGATGTTCCCGTCGTCGTCGGGGAGGTAGGCAAGGTCGGAAGGGTTCCGGGCCGTGGCAATCAGGCGGTGCCCGGGCTTGTCGGCGATCAATGTGCACAGGGCTTTGCCAATCCCGGAAGAGCAACCGGTGACTGGGATAAGGTTGGTATCAGGCACGTCTTTCATCAGAGGTTATTGATAGTGAGACTAACTTGGCCAGGTCGCATCGGATGGAAGGTTGTAAGGTTTGGAGTTGACGGGATTCATGTCTTGGAAGAGTCTGCGGGTGTCCTCCAGATGAAGTTTTGAATATCTCCGGTGGTCAACTTGTCTCTTATATCCTTCAGTCTCCTTGCCAAAGCATTCACTCGATCGTGGCTCTGCGGGATTAGCTTAGCATAGTGCGGCGAGGAGGATTTGGGAGCTGACGCCCCTAAGCCTGATTCTGCTCGCCGTCGCGGGGAGTGACTCGAACGGGACGTGATGTCGGATGACCGGCAACGATGTTAACTATGACTTCACTCACGCCATATTGCGCCTTCTGCTTCCACATGATGAGGTTGGCAAGATATATTGGCAAAGCAGCTTTGAGATGGAACGGCGAAGGTATCGAACACACGGCGATTGGGCTTTTCATAATGCGACTGTTGCAATCACTTTTCATTGACTGTAGTAGGTGAGTGAAGTGTGCGACCAATGGACGTGATCATAAACGTCTACACTGTAACATAGCAGGTCTTTCATCGGACTCATCCTGAGTCTCATCTTTTTAACGATGGCGTACACTTTTCTCATTTGGCCATTTACACACTGCACTCACCGTCGATGTGCCGTACTGTAATCATGTTTACTCGTATCCTTGGCGATGGCAGCGATATCTAGTTAATATGATCTCGATATATGAAAATGTGAATGCGAAAACAGTCGTTGAAGCATGAACTAAGTCTCTTGAACCCTGCTTGTTCATCTCCAGTTTAGGGTGAAAAAAGGAATTATTGGGCCGGGGGAGCAATTGTCAGTGGCCACTCAAAGTTTTGTTTGAGGCGGGGCCGCCCGCACCTCACACCCGTCCCGTCCACCCCCATAAAAGCCCTCTTGAAGCCAAAAACCCTGCTGGCAGCACGATGAGAACTTCACCGCTCGCGACAGTGACATATCGGAACCCATGCCGAGAAGAAGCCACTCGCCTCCCAGGCCTCCGCCGGAAGCCGAGCCCGAGGAAATCTATGGCCCCGAGGTCCAGCTGGAAGAGCAGGGCTTCGCGTGGTACAACCCGGGCAAGTGGTACCCTGTCGAGATCGGACAGCTCTTGTTCGAGGGACGGTACCAGGTGGTCTTGAAGCTGGGCTTCGGTTCGGCGTCGACGGTATGGCTGTGTCGCGATCTACAGTACGTCTTTTTCGCGCCACGCTGTCGAGCCTTTTTCTTGTTGCAAAAGGGAGGGGGAGACGAAAGGCTGACGAGGAACTGACTAGCTTACATTCCTACGTGACGCTAAAGGTTTACGAAACGGGCCATCGCCAGGCGTTGAACGAAGAGAAAGTGCTCGACCACTTGTGGCGTGTGACCTCTGATCACCCGGGACGGAACCTGCTACGTTCGATCAAGGCGAGCTTCGAATTATCGGGCCCGGCAGGTCCGCACGTGTGTTTGGTCTTTGAGACACTCGGGCTGTCGCTGGCAGACATTCGGGAGCTTGCGGGCGGGAAAGTCCCGGAAAACCTTCTAAAGGGCCTCACTTATGCTCTGCTGTTGGGCCTGGACTATATGCACTCCGAGGCACACGTAGTGCACACGGGTATGTGATGGGCACCCAGGGCGGTGGTTTAACAACTTCCAACACGCCCCCTGAAACCGTCTCACTGACGGACGACGCAGATATCCAAGATGGGAACATCATGCTTGCCATCACGGACACATCCATTCTCGACGACCTCGTAGAAGCCGAGTGGGCCATGCCCAGCGCGAGGAAGATCATGGGCGACAGGATAGTGTACGCTTCCACCGGCCTGGAGATTCCAGACGACCCCGGTGACCCCATCATATGCGACTTTGGCGATGCGAGATTCGGGGATGGACCCTTTGACGGCCAAGTGATGCCTGATCTGTACAGAGCTCCCGAGATCATTCTAGGCATGCCTTGGGATAAGAAGATCGACATCTGGGCCCTGGGGCTTATGGTACGACCGTGGGACCTTGGGTTGCTCCCGGCCGTCTTGCCATCTTGCTGATACCACTTCTACAGATTTGGGATTTGTTCGAGGGCAAGCTCCTCTTCAACACCAGGCTTCGAGACCGGACGGCGTCGCGGGCGGCGCATTTCGCCAGGATGGTGTCGCTCATGGGTCCGCCGCCCGACGATCTCCTGGAAAGGGGTTCATCTTGGAAGGAGTTCTTTGATAAAGAAGGTCCCGTCCCCCCTTTTAGTCCTCTCGAATGCGTAAACACCCCCAAGTGCACGCTGACGGCTGGAGTTGCAGGTAAACTAATGATCGACGCCGAAATACCGGAATCCTCGCTCGAGGAAGAGGAGGACAACCTTGAGGACTCCGAGAAGGCCGAGTTCCTGGCTTTTCTGAGAAAGACGCTGCAGTGGAGGCCCGAAGACAGGTTGTCGGCCAGGGAGCTCATGGAAGACCCCTGGCTGAACCGCCAGCACCCCGACGACTAGACGAGCGGTTTCAAGTTCTTGGTTTCGGTTCCTTGTAGGCCAGTTGACGATGTGTCTTTCGGGTAGGCGTTTTGTACATATGACTACAGTGGGAGATCGTCTATAGTAGGCCCATTTACCCTTGTTCTCCGCCCCCTCCCGCCGGGAGGCTCGGACGGAGAACGGCTTCGAGACGCAGTTCGTGACCAACCACCTGGGCCACTTCTTCCTCTTCCAGCCACTAAGGCCCGCACTCCTCGCGTCCCCCGACGTCCCGGTCTCAGTCCCGGGTCGTCTTCGTGTCGTCCATGGCGCACCGCCAGAGCTAACGTCCGCCTCGACGACGTAAAATTCCAAAAGGACGCGTACCAACCCTGGGTTGCGTACGGGCGGTCCAAAACGGCCGATATCCTCTTCGCCAAGGAGCCCGAGCAGCGGGTACGAGTCCGCGGGCCTACACGCCCTCTCCCTCCACCCGGTGTTCATCGCCACCAACCTGATGCAGCATCTCTCCAAGGACGAGACGGAGGCGCTTCTGAACAACGACGACATCAAGAAGATTACGAAGAGCCCCCAGCAGGGCGCGGCCACGACCACCTACGCCGCACTGGGCGGGGAGGGGGAGGGCCGGGGCGGCAAGTACCTCAGCGACCTGGTCGAGACGGGTCCCTCCGCTGACAGGACGGGGTACGCCCAGTGGATCGACGACGAGCAGCTGCCAAAGCAGCTCTAGGGGAAGTCGTACGAGCTGGTGGAGCACGGAGAGAAGTGATGTGGCACTGTGTAGCGAGATGTAGACATAATATAGAAGAATTAGTTGATTAGAATTTACTTCGCATGCTCTACTCTATATGCCCGGTAACCCCAAAGTCTTTTTTATACCACTGAAAAGCCGTTCCGTGTTTTCCGATAACGACCGTCAACCTGGATCGCTCTCTCAAGCACCGAAACCATGCAAAAGTGTGTTGGAGCCATTAAAATTATAAAAGGAGTGACTTGCTCGTTGTTGATATTATTGTTGTTGTTGTTGTCGTTGTCATCGTTGTATTAGTCGTAATAGTTGAAATTTAGCAGCACCGGCCCCATCTACGCGACGCCCGAGATCTCCTTGATCGGGGTGGGCAGCGTGATAATGTCGCACTTGATGTTGCGCTGAGAATACGTCTGCCCCAGGGTCCAGTTGGCGTTCTGCCAAGAGGTCTCTTCGCACGTCAGATTGGCGACGGCGTCTCCCTTTGCGGTGTAGCGAGCACTGTTCGTAATGGTTAGCTGGGGAGGTTTTCTCGTACTGATGTCGAGGAAACTTACGGATAGATGGGGTCGTCGTTGCAGATCCACGACTGGTTGAGGGTGAGGGCGCCGTTGGGGTAGCTCCAAGTGAAGGAGGTGGCGGCGGTCTGGTTGTTGGGCGGGCTGCACTGGTAGACCTGGTCGCCGTAGAAGAAGTCGCTGAGGCGGCTGCTGGCGGCGCTGCAGGTGACGACGTAGTCGAGGACGGGGTTCGTGACGTTGAAGCTGATGTAGCCCCACGAGTTCTGGTGGGCGGGCGTGGTGAAGGTGTAGCTGGCGTGGTAGTCGAAGCCGGCGAGCGTCCACTCGGAGACCTTGGTCGACTTCTGGCCGCAGGTCGGCTCCTCCTGGCGCCGGGCGACGGGCGAGGCGAGGGCCGGGGCGAGGAGAAGGAGGGCGGAGAGGAGCTGCATTATGGCGGTGGATGAGATTGGACACTGGACGAGGTGTATTGTAGCAAGGATGGGATGAGGTGCGGCAGTTGAGATTCAGCGAGTATGCTTTTGAGATGGAAGCTGAGAAGAAGAGTGTTGCTGTGGTGGATGAGGATGATGATGCCATGGTTCGGACGGGAACATCTCCAGGTTTAAGTATTCGACCCGCATCGCAAAGGGTTTTCCCAACGGACCAGAAAAAAGATTGTCGGTTCTGAGAAAGATCTTCCTTCAATGTCCATGCCCGCCCGCCCTTGCATGGGCATGAAAGTGTCGGGCGGTGCGCCCGTGTGAACGTGACGTAGCACGGAGGGTTAAGAGGGTGCCATTCTCGTATTCCCGACCCCCCCTCCCTCCTCTGAGCCAAACTGGCTTGACCTGCCGGTACGTTGTTTACCCATTCCACCATTCCCATTCCCCCACAAACGCGCCGTCGATCGTTGCCCGTTGACAGGCGGGAGAAACAAAGCGAGAAAAGAAAAGAAAAGAGGGGTGGTGGATGACGGAGGAAGAAACGGCCAAGGGTGGGCTGAGGTTAATTGCCCGATTTCCGGCTTGTCGCTGCAGGCACACCATTCTGCATTAGGGTTGAAGACGGTAGGGTCGAGGGATTGCCATTAATAGCACAATGTGTCTCGCACGCCAGACCGCGGCATCCCCGGGTCGAGGACTAGTTTACGCTACAAAGATGCTTTGAACTAGCGAGGAAAACAGCATGTGCTCCCCCCCCCTCCAGCAGGTAGACTTGCTGATCCTGGGCTCGTGTTGGGAGAAACACGACATGGTGATCCTTTGCGAGCGATGATCGGCGCAGTGTGAGGACGTGTGTGCATGAATGTGCTCTCTGCGGTCGCACTACGCGGTATCGCTCGCAGCGACGGACCCTGCGAGAGAGCGCCATGGATACGGGGTGGCTGGTCGATGGCTGGCCGTCACCCATCAAATGGCCGTGCGGGTTGGGTTCATGGATGCCGGAGATGGGACGATTTCAAGGGTCCTGGGGGTTCGTCTTTGCTTTGGCTGGGTACCGGATGCCCAAAGGGCTTTCTCTCGGCGAGATTCCCGGTTGCGAGGGAGGAGATGGGGCCAGGGAGATCGATGCATCGGCCGTAGACAAGGCGGGCTGCGAATACTGGGTATGCATATCGCTGCATACCTATCACTGTTTGTTTTGTTTCCTTTGCCGGTACCTCGTCTCATCGTGCATCTTCCCAGTCACGGCTCCACTTGTGCGATCGACGTCCGTTATGCCCGTCATGCCACCGGGGCCGAAGGTCACGGACGCCAGGCTAAGGCCCATCCGTGCTTTGACTGTCCTGTTGACCGACCAGCCACTTGCACCTACACATGCATGACCGGTAGATGGCTCGCTTGAGCGGCTGAAGGATTGATCATCATGGCATCTTGGTTTCTGTTCGCCTCCCGCCTGGCCTCTAGCGTGGCAACGTTACACGGAGCTGCGGTTGTGTTCGTTCTTCACCGACTCGCTGGGCCCCGGTACTCTCGGCCGGGCGGAGGTACGGCGCTTACTGTTGCGTAGCCTGACAGCCTGGAGCGAGATTGACTATAGGCGAGGGTGGAGGGCTGTACCAATTGCCAAAAGGTAGCGAACTGCTGGGATGTTCTCGGCGAGGACATGGAAGGCCAAGGGAAGGGGCTGAAGAAGGCGGTATGTAACTATCCCGAGGCGGTGGAGATGTTTCTCAGGAGTACTTGCATATTGGTGAGGTAACATGACGACGAGCCAGACCGCTACTGATCTCTGCCAGTGGTGATGGAAATGTGCTTGATTTCTCTAGGTGTATATCCTCGGATGCGTGGAAAGATTATGCGACTTGCTGACCTAAGATGTGACTAGCCACACATTACTAATCAGAAATCAAAAGTGTGGCGCATGGAAGTGTGGCGTAGAATATTCTCCGACCCCCACCCGTTTGTGGTCCGAACACGCTGGAAGAATACCGGTAGAATGCAAAAGAACGGACGAGTCGGATGGCTTCAGCGCGGCCATGAGTCGGCGGCGGCGGCGGCGGCGGCGGCAACCGCGCGACCCCGCCACATGTGTCGTTGCGGGACGCCGACAGGTCGAAAAGCTCCGGAGAGGGTGGGTTTGTGTCACTCTGCCCCTCGTCGATAGCGATAGCGGGAACGATCAAAAAGATGGATCAACAAGACACCCCCAATGAGGATGAAGCCCCGGGGTGATCAGGGGTCCCACGAAGAAGGCGAACTTGAACGAGAACGTTCCGAAGTGTGCGGTTCTAGACGCAAACAGGACGGCGGGAGCTGCGAATGGGAGTCGATGAGACCCCACGTTCTTCCTTTTCCCCCCTCATTGCGTCCCGATGAGTGCTTATAGCGCCCGATTCAAGCGCGCGAGCCGCCCCACGTGCTGCCATGGTTTGTTGCCAGAAAAGAAGAGAAGAAGGGAGAACGCTGTGGGGTCTGGCACCGCGTGGTTCTTGACTCGAATGGAGGGGTAGAATATTCTAGACCAGCCTCCTGTTAGGCATTACGCGACGAGCCCGCCCAGACCGCTACCATTTAACATGTCCATCGTCGTCCTCTTTCACTTATTCAAGAGTGGGTAGATGCCGGATTACCTGAATCGCTGTTGCCGACAAGTTACCCCTCCAAAGCGAGTCGTTCCATAGAGTGCGCGGGGTATCGCACGCAGGGTATCGCACGCAGATGCTGCGGGAACAGAATGCCCGCCAATATATATCACCAACTGCGACGACATGAGCTCGCCGCCGCCTCCTCCTCCTCTGATGACACTGAACCCCCTCCTCCGTCTTACCAACAAGGCACCGCTGTAGGTCTTCGTGAAAAAGCCCTTGCCGAGACCTCCTCTGCCATCATGAACAAGGTCGCCATCTTGACCTCGTCCACGCACGAGCCTGGCGCCACGATCCGCCAGCGATCAGACCTCATCGCTCTTCTTGGGCCAACCTTCACCCTTGCCGTCCGCTTCCAGAGACTCGTCGCCGTTGCGTCGTCGCTGCTCTTCGTCTACGGCCACCTCCTCGCCACCACAACCCTCACCTCGACCGTTGTCGCCACCCGGCTCCTTGCCGCTCACTCCTTCCTTCTGCTCAACGTAACGACGTCGGCCCTCCGCCGGTCGTTACGGCTTGCGTGGAACTCCAAGAATGTCATAAAGCTCAGGAAGAAGTTCTTTATGGAGTTCGCCACTACGATACTGGGTCCAGGGGGCAATATGCTGATCGTATTGGTCTTCTGGCCGGGTTGGATGCTCATCGTTGGCCTCCTTCTCGTGATTCGGATGATGGCGGGATGAGATGTTGCATAACGAACGCCGCCCGGTCCGGCGTTGTCAACCTTCCACATAACCTATCAACGACCTCCGCGAGTTTTGTGTCTTGACAAATCAACGAAACCGGCACTCATCTCGAAAAGAAGAAAGTGTTTCCGCCGGCGTCTTTCCGAACCTCGGTGTTATAATCCTTTTCAGGGTCAAACTCCTGCCACATGCTCGCTGGATAAATGTGCTTGTTGCGCTCATACCAGCGCCGGTCCACCACTTTTGTCAGGGTCGGGTCGTCAGTCGCACCCTCGAGGGTATTGATGTCGGGGAGCGCCTTGACCGCGGCAGCCTTGAGGGCCGCCGCCGTGGTGAGGCCGCCGTTCGGGGCAGCTGGCGCCTCCTCGGGTCCGGTGTCGTCCTTCAGGGGCGGTGCGTCGGCGGTGTAGTTGAAAAGTTGGTGGCCCCCCGGGCCCAGGCTTTTGTTGATGAGGAAGAAGTAGAACTCGTAATGCTAGCAGGCGTCAGTCCAGAAACCGAATATAGAAACACAATGTTGAACTCACGTGTGGAATGATGATTGACCCCCTAACGAGCATCAAGTCGTCGACGCCCACCCTTGCCCATTCTCTCCGTGCATTTGCCTTTTCTCCCACGCCGAGCTCTGCGCCGACTTTGCGGCTCTTGTCCAGGAAGACCCAGATGTAGTCGCCCTTTTTGACGCGCACCGTGCCGCCGGGTATGTTGGATCCGTCGTAGAAGACAAAGGGGATCGCAATCTCGGTGGCCTTGACGGCCTCTTGAATGGCCAGGAACTCGCGGCGCAACGCCTCCCGCTCGGCAGCTTCGCGTCGCAACGCGGCTTTCGACATGACCTTTGGCACAAATGCCACCGACGAGTTGGCGACGACTTTGGTCTTCTTCTCCGACTTGTCGCCGTCACCGCCCTCTGCCTTCTTGCCCTTATTTGTGGGTGCCGAGTCCTCCTCTTCCTCTTCGTCGTCGCCAAAGGACAGCTTGCTAGCGCCAATCTTTGTCTTCTTCTTCTTCTTCTTCTTCGGCTTGTTCGCGCCGCTTGCCGAGTCACTCGCGGGGTCTGGTGTCGCAGACACGGATCGGTCGGGTGTGGATGCGCCGGACAAGACGGCCTCTCGTTCACGGTCCTGCTGGTCGAGAACCTCGGCGCGTCGCTTGCGGAAATCGGAGAGCGCGACGAGGCCGACGGTGCTGTCCGAGATTCGTTCCGTCACTGTTTTGTTTGACGGCGTGAACCGTGCATTTGTTGGATCAGACATGGCGGGTTCGTGATAGTCGAGAACGGGAGAGAGGGAGGAGGGGAGGACGACGCAGAGCAATACGTGTGGATGGAGAGAAGCTTCGTCTTGGATCAAGCTCTGCGACGATGGAGAAGATTACGACAAGACATCGTGCGTAGAAAAGGTTTGGTAACCTTATTGACACGGTGCAATAGCCCCACTTCCCGTGGTGGATCCCGTTCGCTGGCAGACCCACTTTCTCCCGGCCGCCTTCACCTTTCCCCTACGCGGTAATTAATAGTGAGTGCCTGCCTTACCGTCCGTCACCTTCCACCTTTCTCGCCCTGCAGTGAGCCGAGCTGTGCCTCCAGCTCTTCTCCAACCCCCCCCCCCCCCCCCCCCTTCCCCCGCCACCCCATTATTCTTCTCATGGACCGTATTATCGCCCGACGTTTCTCATAGCGGTTCCTTTGCCTTCGGCCTGTTTGTTCTTCGCTCTTCATTTCACATTCCTCCTTGCTCGGTAGACCCGCTCCCGCCTGATCCACCGTTGCCGCTCGAACTCTCTTCGCCGCCGCTAGTTCCACCGGCGGTCTCGTTCGACGTTCGAAAGTGCGGTACGCTATGAATATTCAGCAGCCGGCTGCAACCTTGCCCGGGCCATACAATGGTCCTGGGGCATTCCCGTCCGCGCCCTCAGGGGGGCCGCCGGGCTTTGACCAGTACCCTCGGCCGCTCCAGTCCATCACTCAGTCGGCCCCGTACCCGGGCCAAGGCTATGGAGGACCTCCGACGGGGGTGGTATCCAACGTGAACGTTCAGCCTCAGGTCGAGCGCATGGCCGGCCCAGCGGCTTATCCGACTCCCCAGTCGCAACAGGCGAGCACGGTAGATGATCCCCGTCCTGCCGCCGCTGCAGCTCTGAACCCCCTCGCGACGACCTCGCAGGACCTGAAATCGGTCAAGACAAGTACCCAGTTCGCGATGCGGGAGTATCTATCCCTGCAAAGAAAGAGGGGTCGTCTCGATGGCGCCACGTCATTGGATTTGGAAGACCAGATCAGGAGCCAGGGCCGCATTCTGCTTGGCGACCTAAAGTTCCTGAGAAAAGAGGTCGCAGTCCTGATCAAGGATGGTGAGAACCACCGCTGGAGGAACTGGCTGATCGGTGGAGCCGTGTAAGTCTCTGACGTCTGCGGTCGGCACGTGCTTCGTTCGGGGGATTCGGTGTTGACATATCCACCAGGGCGACTTTCATCCCAGCCGTCAAGAAGATCTTCCGCCGGCCTTCCGACAGGTCAGACGACCAGGTGCAGGCCTCCAACAGCACCGAGTACGCCTTTTGGCGCAGCAAGGCCCTGGTCGCTCGCATCAAAGATAGCCTCCTCGGCCGGAACAGCTTCGCCAGCATTGCCTTCTTCGTCTTCGCCGTCTTGTACGTTTTTACCAACGAGATCTCCCTCCAGGTGGCCAAGACGGTTTCCAAGCGCTTGAAGCGACTCAGTGCCAAGATTGAGCGGGGCGACGCCGAGGTCGTCGAGCAGGACATGAAGCTGCTAGAGGGATGGCGATGGCGGGTGCTCATGTGGGGTAAATGATTCGAGAATGTCATCATGACTAGCGTGACGAGTATATATGATGAGTATGACCAAACAGCGGCATTGCATGATAGCGTTGGATTTCCGTTGTATTGGGACCCGAATTGAGTCGTGGCATATAACAGCAGATACGTCGGTTAGATACCTATCGTAGGTAGAAACTTAATGGCAGAACTGGTTCAGCAAAGGAGAGTAAGGGGGCTGTCACATGCGCCAACCATGGCAAGAAGAAAGTCCTTGGGTTCTGGGTGCCTCGATTCACGACGCAACGCCAGGAGGTTCTTTGAGCGACTATATGCAACTACCGGGAGCGTTTATGCAATAAACCATTAAACTGTATGTATTCGCTCGACAAGCAACTAGGCATCTCGATTTCAATTCTTGCCGCCAACAACAACACCCAATTGTTCGCCCACCAGTCTTCGCCATCGGGTACCACAATGCCAAAAACATGACGAATAACAAGAAAAGGCGCCATTCGGGCGGCGAACCTCATCAACCGAGCGGCATCCTCCCGCAAAATGTAATTCATCACGCCCATCGCGGGTCGACAAACATCCGCCCGCGTGAGCCCGGAACTCACGCGGATGCGTACTACCGCAGCCTGTACTCTGTCGAACCGGATTTTGGTAAGATGGGCCGCGAAGACCCAAGCTTTGGAGCCATGTATGGTATCTCCGAATTCCCGGCTGGTCAGCATACTGACCTTCTTCTGGGCTCAAACGAGGGAACCTCGACTTCAATGATCCTGCCGCAGTGATGCAACTTACAAAGTCTTTGCTCAAAAATGACTTTGGTTTGGAGGTTGAGCTGCCCGAGGATCGGCTTTGTCCTCCAGTAAGAGAGATCCGTCAGTGCTGTGGACACAAAACACCTGAGTACTGACCCTTGTAGGTACCAAATCGTCACAACTACATCTTGTGGTTGAAGGGGCTGCTCGACAGCACAACCTACGACGATCCGGACAGGGGGGTTGTTGGACTCGACATTGGAACTGGAGCGAGCTGTATCTATCCGCTTCTGGGATGTACCCAGAGACGGTGGTCGTTCTTTGCCACAGGTACGATTTTCCCGCAGAAGCTGGCCCCGAAATACCAAAGCTGACACACCCCAGACATCGATCCCAAAAGCCTGAGTTGCGCGAAGAAGAATGTGGAGTTGAACGACCTTCAAAGCCGAATCTCAGTCGTCGCTCGCACGCCACAAGACCGTCTGGTTCCTCTGGACGAGCTTGGCGTCGACGCGCTAGGCTTCGTCATGACGAACCCCCCGTTCTACACATCCGAAAAAGACCTGGTGGACTCCACTAAGCAAAAGTCGCGTCCACCTTCGACAGCGTGCACCGGAGCGCCGGTCGAGATGGTGACAGACGGCGGCGAGGTCAATTTCGTTGGCAGGATCCTCGAAGAGTCCCTGGTACTACGCGAACGAGTGAAGTGGTACACGTCCATGTTCGGGAAGCAGTCCAGCCTCGAGGAGTTTGTCGGCATCCTCCGGGAAAAGTCCATCGACAACTACGCCGTCACGGAGTTCGTGCAAGGCAACAAGACGCGAAGGTGGGCCATCGCTTGGAGCTTTGGGCCGATGAGGCCCTCGGAGGACGTTGCCCGGGGTATGAAGGCCGCCGTATGGAAGAAGATACTTCCCATGGCTGTCGAGTTGGAGGTCGTCAGTTTGCCTCTGGAGACCGGGGTCGGGAAGCTCGGGGACAAGATCCAGAAGCTCATGTCTTCGTTGGAGCTCATCTCTTGTCAGTGGAACCGCGAGAAACTAGTCGGCGTTGGCAGGGCTCGGGAGAACGTATGGAGTCGTGCTTGGAGGAGGAGGAAGTTGCGAGAGGAGCGCGAGGGCAAGCCCGCGGAGGTTATGATGGACTCAGAGGTGTGCACATTTGGGTTCGAAGTTGACCTGCGGGTTGGAAGAGAAAGCATATCCGTCCTCTGTCGATGGAGGGAAGGCCACGATCAAGCCACGTTTGAGAGCTTTTGCGGCTTTTTGAAGACGCGCTTGTCAGCTCCATAGACCCAAAACAGTCGTCTGACACTGTTCGAGCTGCGTTGTTCGCTCTGCGTTCTTTTAGAAAGGCTGTGGAAGTGAATAAGAATCAGACGCTGTATCATCGTACACAGAACAGCCAAAGACAATTTCAATCACCAAGTAAAACGACCAGGACAAAGTAAATCACAGACGCAACAAAGAAGGCCATTAGCAATATAAATACTTCCCATCCCAACCCAGAAACCCTGGCTGCATAGTTCTCGATCTCACCAAAGCAAAAACAAAAAGCTACCGCTCTAATCACCAAAAATTTACAAAACCTACTTTCAAGAATGTTTACCGAATCGCACGATTCAGCCAAGATGCCCAAGGACTGCTGTTTCTGCTTTGGGGACAACGAGTGCGATCATGAAGTCCCCCGAAACAGCTGCCCTTACTGCAGCCCGGCTTTGGAGCTGAGCCGCTAGCCGCCCCAAAAGATTGGAAAGGCAAAGTCTAGAATAGCTATGTGTGATATATTAATCAAAAAGTCCACAGCTGGAATATCGAAATAGGAGAATAATATCCACCATTATAATTAGTCAGGTCGGCGGTTTCCAACTATGATTTAGAACCATGCAGTCAAATTCACAGGTCAAGTTGATCAAATAGGGGGTGGTAATCCCATCATTCAGTTGGAGCATGGCATTCTGGCTCAAGGGTTCCTATGTAGCCCAAAATATCTTTCGTAAAGCGTCCCTGCAACCGTCAACCTCTACGTCTCTCAGTGATCCGCGTGAACACTCTTCGCTCCGGCGTCAACTGCAGCCCACGCCGTTGTCAAGAACTCCTCGGGCTGAGTAAATTCAAAGTCCGGAAGGAGCCGGTTCCATTCGTCAGAGATCTCAAAGTTGCCGGCTAAAATGCCCAACAAGAAGCCAGCGAGAATGCTGGGGGTAGCAGCTTCGACGGCCTCCTTTGGGATGGAGGGATGATCAACCAAGGGCAGCCACGAAGTATTGACCACGCCGGCCTTGAGGTCATCGGGATTCAGTTTCGTGACTTCGAACGGTTTACCTATCCAAGTACATCAGTATCGCAAAGAGCCTAGATAGCTGATCAGTTCCTTTTGGGTCACGTACCACGAATCTTTTCACCAAGGGCAATGATCTGGCCCACGGTCATCGTCGCTCCCTTGATACCGCTGATGAGGGGCCACTCTCCTTCGTACTCCATGGCCAAAGCCACGACTTTGGCAAAGTCCTGAGCTGTGGTTAGGGTGATGATGGCGTCTTCGCCACCGTCGGTAGTGAGGACCCGGTGCTTATAATAGTTGACTGGGGTTTCGAACAGGTGGACATGCTCGGTCGACTTGAAAGGGTAGGTCAAGTAGTTCGTAAACAAACCTGGCTGAAAGAGGCTGTATTCTATAACCTACGGTCATATTAGTCGGCCTATGAATAATTCAGCCATCGGACTGCAGTCTTACCTTCTTCTCCTTGTTCACTTCTGCAAGGTAGGCGCGAATTTCGTCCTTGTAGCCGTACCAGAACATGTGGTCGGACTTGGACCTTTACAACAGCGGATCAGAGAGAAGACGCAAGGACATGGGTAAGGATTACTCACGTAGCCCACTCACTGGGAGCGAAACGCCTCACCCCAGCTTTGATTGAGGCGTCGACCATCACTTTCTGCGCGTTCTTCTCCGCGGTGTTGGTCGGATCCGCGGGGCCGGCCACAAACGAGAGTACGGTGTGGACGCCCTCCAAAATTTCGGCTAGCTGGTCAACATCGTCATAGCTCGTCTTGACCCATTGCACCCCCGGAGAGAGTGCCTTGGCAGGTGCGTCCTATAATCGAAAAGATGTAGTTTAGCGACTGGGTGAAGGAGTCCGGGACAATGTGTACAGCTCATAGTACCTTTCTTGAAAGGATCAGGATCTCGTGCTTCCCTCTCGCAACTAGAGCATCGTGGACCTCCTGTCCAACGTCTATAGAGTCGTTCAGTAAGTTTTAATCCGTCAAGAGATCGAAGAGAATAAACTCACTCCCAGCTCCGCCAGCGAGTGCGATTTTGACCATGTTGATGACGGTGATACTCTTTGATTATCTGAGCAATGGGGTCTCCTGATGAACGCAACTAGTTGGTTGTAGCTGGTTTGAAAAACTATGGGATTGAGAGATCAGTCGTTGTCGATGCAGTCTGAGGAGATAGTATAGAAGCCAAGAGATGGGACATTTCCCTACAATATATACTCCCATCATGTTACCAACTTTGACTTCATCCATGACCGCCCCGTCCTCTACCTCCGCCGAACACCCGGAGAGGTGCTATCATATCCGACGGTGGAGAGGGAGTGGCAGCAAACTAGAACCTGCCTATGCACTAAAATAGGTAAGGGAACGAGTTATAGAGGTCTCAAAGGATTCGCTCCTTAGTTCCACCGCCGATGCATCGGGAGCTAAGCCGCAGACGCAGGATGACTAATGTCTCCTTGTCAGCTGGTTATCTCCGGCAAAGCGGCGGTCGAACAAACCCAGGCTCCTTGCCCCCTCATCTTTCTCTGCTTCCACCTTGAACCCGACGGATTGCGCGCCTCTGTGAGTTTATAAGATGGAAGCTGCAGGTCAGTTGAGACCAGTCCTGTTCGCCGATCCTGGTCCGGATTCCGGTCCGGCACCGAAACGCCGGAAGCTCCGCAAAGGCACCCAGAGCTGCTGGGAATGCAAGCGACGAAAAGCCCGATGCACCTTCTCTACCTTCAATCAGATCATCTGCGAGGGCTGCACGCGTCGCGGTACCGATTGTGTCAGTCAGGAGGCTACCGACCAACCGCCTCCTCCCGGAAGCAACAAGCACCTCGTCGACAGGCTGGGCCAGATGGAAGCTGTGGTAAAACAGCTGCTTCAGGCCGGTCATGAAACTGGACTCTTTGCCGGCAATGGACTACCGACGCAATTTCGGCCTGAAGATCAGGCACGGGGTCGAAGAAAGACGCTGAGCCGCTCTGGATCTCCGGTCGATCTGACGAGCACTGCGTCCAACTCATCGTCTGATATCAATCATGGGCAGCACAAGCAATCAGCTCCATGCAGTAAGGCAAGGCTTGTCATTCTGTACTATGAAGCCTTTACTGACCTACATCTACAGCGTCATTCTCAAAAGTCGCCCATGGAAACCGCCTCGCCTACCGCAATTGACATGGAGAAGAACGCATCAATAGCACAAGCCTACGATGGCGTTTCCAACCGGCTTCTTGAGGCTTGGCCAAGCCGAAAAGACATGAGCATCATCTTGGCAATACCGGTAGAGACGTCACAAGTCATCGGGGCAGTTGTATGTACTCGGACCAATTTAGCGCACACGTCGCAGCCCTCGTCCGCAACTCTGTTAGAACTACCGCCCCCAGGATCTCATCCAGCCCTGATTGCCAGGAGCCTCCTGACCTTGGCCTCTTTCATTCAAGGGGTTCCTTTCACATCAGTCCACCATCTCAAGAAGCTCAGCGTGCCATGGCAAGAAATGATGTCGCGGGCCGCGAAGACGGCCCACGACCTGGTTGTCTGCAACGACGAAATGGTTTCATCTCTCGAAGGGATTGAGTGTATCATGCTGGACGGCTTTTACGAGAACTATGCAGGCAATCTGCGAGCCTCGTGGCTTGCTGCCCGTCGATCCGTCGCGATCGCACAGATGATGGGCCTAGATCGGGGTGTCAAGCCAAAGTCTCTGACCGCGTCCATCATCGAGCCCGGCGACCTATGGTTTCGACTCGTACAGTTTGACCGTTATCTCTGCTTGATGTTGGGGCTACCGCAAAGCTCGGTCGGAGACATCTACGCTCGCCCAGATGCATTGGAAGGACGCACACCCTTGGATCGTTTCCTTCGCTTATGTACCGTTGCCTGTGGCCGGCTGCTCCAGAGAGACCCCTCGGATGTGCTCGTACCTGAAACCAACAAGGAGACCGATAGGTTATTGCAAGAGGCTTCTGCGTTAATGCCGGCTCAATGGTGGGTGCCCCCGACCTTCACACCAGACGCCGGCCCTATGGAAAATATCCGCGCAACCCTTCGGTACAACAATCATACGATGTACTACCACCTACTCCTTCAACTTCATTTTCCGAACGTTTTACGGCCCATGTCTGAGTATGGTTATATGTATCAAAGGATGACGGCCATCACCGCTAGTCGCGAGATCCTGTCGAGAGTGATGTCCTTCCGCGCAACTCGACCTGCACGTTACTACTGCAGAGGGATAGACATGGCAGCATTCTTATCAAGCACAGCCCTGTGTCTGGCTCACATCTGCGACGCGCCTCAAGATGTCGCCCAGCACGGATCTCATTTATCCGCCCATCAGCGACTCAGCGACCGGGGGCTCTTGGAAGAAACGATGGCCATCATGCAGGAGCTGGTCCATCGACATAACGACGGTATTGGAGCCAGGGTTACCTCGCTCTTCACTTATCTTTTGCCAATAGAAGAGGAGGTGGCCTCTGGCGGCAAGTACGCTGTTGCCTTTTCCTCGGAAGCTCAGGACAATGACGACCTTGGATATCGCGTGAAAATGTCTGACGATGGCACTGTTTTGAGAATTCTTCTTCCCCAATTCTGGGCCATCAAGATCCAACGACAAGGCTCTGGAGGAGAGAAGCTGCCGACGGATAACTTTTCAAGTGGTTACATTGGAAGCAAACCGCGCGCCGAGTCTAGTGCGACAAGCGATGGAAGCCCGACTTCAACCAGGACCGGGGAACGTCTTCAAGAATTATCGGTTTTCACAGCCTCAGGCAATGCCGGGGGACTCGGTTGCAGCAGCACAGAGAATGACGAGCAGACAATACTCGGGCAGGAAGCTAACGAAGAAGACTGGGCGCTAGAGAATTTGGACTTTACGTTCCTCGATAGCATCATCGAGGAAACTCAGGGATAGGACACGAGCAACAGCCCGTCGATGTGTTCGACTTCCTAAAATCCAAGGCACCAGTAGGTGTCATGAATGATCTAGGACATCAAGATCAAGCGCAACCACGCCATAGAAGCATTTGTAAGCTGAATTTGATACTAGGAGACCGATATGGAACTCGATAACACGAAAACGCAATAAAAGTAAGACTTGATAAGAATCATACGGGCTATCATATCAAGCCCAAGTGCCCCAGTGCAGTCCATATCCGTTGTGCGTTATTGCCCAGTCTATTCGTCGCCAACTGCGGCCCTATCAGGTTCCTCATGGCATGCTGGTTCGCCACGTCCATCAACTCCCACATTTCCCTGAGGACCTCCAACTCGAACCTCGACTCGCGAAAGATGCGAGCATACCCCAGGAACAACATCTGCATCGCTTGCGGGGGCAGAAACGCCTCCACACTGGGCATGAACTCGACAAGGAACTCGGCAATGGGTCGAGCCAGCATGTCGGAGAACCCAAGTGCGCGGTCCTGGTCGAGTACGCAGCAGAGTACGAACACGTGCCAGAATATCTCGTGAACGGTCGCTGCTCGGTCGCGGGCTTTGGCGAGGAGGAACCGAGGACGGGCGAAAAGTTCGAACGGGCCACTGCCTCTTCCGTTCGTTGACGCGTTGGACCGACACAGAGCCTCGAGATATCGGAAGACGAATGTGGTGGCGCGGGAGAAGGCCTCGTTGAATCCTCGAAGATCTATAAAGTTGTCCAAGATGCCGTGATCGTACCCTCTGAGAAACTCGGGCAGGCCGAAGTAGCCGTGCTGCATGAAGTTGCGCGTTCGTGGGAGGTGCTCTTGAAGGACGTCACGGTCGATGAGAACCCTGGAGCCATCGGGAAGAACCACGGTGATGCGGTTGCGGAGACGCCCGGGTTGAGCAGACTGGAAGGGCCCCGCCCCAAAGTTGATGGTGATGTTGAAGAGTTGGCTAAAGTCAAAGAACCGAGGGCCAGGGCTGACAAACACTGGGCCGTTCGGTTCACGATGGCAAGGGCCATGGTTGTTTGTGTTGAACCTGTTCCCAGCAAGGTTCTCAAAAGCAGACCCGGCGCGAGGGTTGTCTGCTTGGGGTTGGTATGACCAATCTGGACGGAACATACTAGCGATGTGGAAGACGCTGTACTCAGAGGAAATTGTCGGGAGGGTCTGAAGGTTTTGGTGGCAGAAAACAACCAGAGGAGGTACCGTTGTCTTGTATACCCTCTCTCGAAACAGTGAAGTCCTTTCGAAACAGTGAAGTCACACAAGTGTTACCTTCGAGCGTGAAGAGGAGGTAGATATTTGCCCATCTAGCTCTTGTATTCTGTAGGCACCCGCGTCTGTACACTTTGAGCCCTGTGCGGTGAAGATAGCAACGCAGCGACCAGCCGCAAACCAACAGGCCATTTACACTGGCACACTCTATCAACTTTGATTTTACGGTGTAGAGTAAGGTACAATTGCAAAGTATCACTATGTTCATTTGGTAGCATAACTCTTGTTCTGTCATAGACGCAAAAGTGGATCCACAATTGCTGAGCTGCGATCATGGCATATATCACCTTGCGACATGTTCTCTTGTCTATCCTAGATCTAGTTGCTTGTCAACCAGTCAGTGGTGGGGAGAAAACAATATTAACGTTGAAGTTGCCGTGACGGTAAAGATGCCTAAAACAAGCGGCATATGGCGACGACAGCCACCTTTGCCGCATCGTCAAGTACATATGGAAAGAACCCAATGGTTATTAGTAGATAAGTTCTGATTCCGCAGATTCCCGCAATTGACATGCAACATGGAAACACATGAGTTTCCCGTACGCAAGTCAATCGATGTGTTTTGAGACGATTTTCAAAGCTTCGACGTTTGACCATCAACCGAGATCACGTCCTGACATTCGATATATGGAGAGGTCAAGGTTTCATACAGGCAGAGATATTTGACGACGAGGAGTAATGGGTGACTAACTAGTGAAGAAGACAATTAGGTAGATCTTAAAAGAGAAGGCAAAGTGATAGCCACGGATTTCGTAATGCGCTGAAACGTTTTGCGCAGGATGGCTAAGCCAACCATAGCGTCACACCATATTGGAATCGGCAAGGCACACAGCTCAGAGGCCTGTTTCCAAGCGCCGCAAACTCACTAAAACATGCCACTCGCAGACGCAGAGAACGCCAAAGAGTGTGACCGGAGCGGTCTCACGACGAGGGACGAATTGGTGGCGTCTTGTAAGGACAGGAGGAAGTGAAATTCCGCAGGGCTCGTCCCATCTGTAGGTAAGGTAGAGTGTTAGGCAACAGAATGCGGCGAACCGTTTCGGTTGCCTTTGCATCGCCTATTTGCTGTGTCCAGCAAATGTATAAATACGAGGAAACCCTCCTCAATTCCTTAATACTCCAAATCACAAACATCCTCTCTTCTTCATCATCCGCCTTGTGTTCAAAGCAAGTTTCCCTATCAAGACTCCAGATCTTCACCAAGCACAACCTGCAGACACACGCCACCCACAGCAAGCCACAATGGAAGTCATTTACCGCAAGGAGTACCATGTCCGCGATCTCTCTACCAAGTCTGTTATTCTCTTTCCCAGCCGGGCTCAAGTCGTCCGAGAAGTCAAGAGCCTCCCATTGAATGTCAGTGTCCACGAAGATCTGTTCTGGGGAACTGCCACTAACAGAATTGACAGCCTGGAACCAATGAAGTCACTATCATAGGTCTCACACCGACTGTAGACGAGTCTACAATCAAGGTCGACGGCACTGGCTCTGCAATCATCACTGACATTGCGGTGGAGATGCTTCCCAACCGCGACATCTTTGAAGACAGATACCCGGATTCGGATGACGACATGCCAGATGCCGAGTCTGAGGCTGAAGAAAGCGTAGACGACCCGCCTGAGTCGCTGGAGCTTGGTGCGTTGCGTAGTAGGAAACGGAAGTTTCGAGACGAAGAACGTAGCGCAAAGGAAGTCGTCGATAGCGCTGTCAGCCGGCTCAAGATCCTCGACGCTTACGGAAAGTCGCTGGATCGCAAGGAAAACGTTGACATCGCGAAAAGCATCGAAACCTATCGGGCTGAGCGAGAGAGAATCCACCAAGACCACACTGCTGGATTAGCCCGCAGTGAAGTCAATACGAAGCTGTTGAGTGCCTCACTGAAGGAGTAAAGCCGCCTTGTCAAACAGCAAGAGAAAGAGGCGGCCGAGGCCGCCCAGGAGAGAGAAAAGGCCCGGAAAGAGAAGGCCAAAGAGAAGCGCAAGAACAAAAAGAGGAGAGAAGAACGACAAATAGAAAAGTACCGTATTCGAAAGGAGCGCGAGAGCTTCTGGCCGAAATTGTGCTACTCCGTTCGTGTCACTCTCCAAGCGGCCGTCCTTAATACCCCCATGTCGTCTCGCCGGACGTCAATCTCCAGCGACACTGTCCAGGCACTCGCCGCGACGCCGGACAAGACTACCAGGGCCGGGGACGACTTGGTGTGTGATCTCACTCTCTCGTACGTCACATCTTCCGCATCCTGGACCCCGAGTTACGATCTCCAACTCTTCACCACGAACAACACCGGCACGCTTTGCTACGACGCGCGCATCACGAACGAGACTTCGGAAACGTGGAGCAACTGCAAGGTCATCCTTTCGACATCCCAAGCCATGTTCTCCGGGCTCGAGAACAGCATCCCGGCGCTGAAGCCTTGGAACATCAAGCTGGCTCCCAAGGATGCCAGCGCCGAGGGCAATGACATTCTCCACAGCCTCGAAGAGCGCCAGCAACGAAAGGGCTGGTGGGCCGCTCAGAACAGAGTGGCGCCGCATACCTCGATACATCGCTCTAATCTGTTTGGCGTCGAAAACTCGGACTCTCCCACTTCGACAGATGCCCTCCGCTCTTACCATCAGGGTGTAACGGTGCTTAAGCAGGTTGAGATGCAGAAGCAGGCCCAACTCCACTTGCAAGCCATGCAACGCCAGATGCATCCAGTGCAACAGCAGCAGCAGATGCAACAGCAACAGATGCAGATGCAACAGATGCAGATGCAACAGCAGCAGATGCAACAACAGCAGATGCAGATGCCTCAACGGTTTTCAGGGCCCCCACGAAGGGAATCTTCAAACAAGGCGGCGAGACGGCCGGCGGCTACCAAAGGCGTCGTAGAACAGGATGAAGAGTCAATGGAATCGTCTGAC
This sequence comes from Colletotrichum cereale, assembly GCA_034509685.1. Lineage (NCBI taxonomy): Eukaryota > Fungi > Ascomycota > Sordariomycetes > Glomerellales > Glomerellaceae > Colletotrichum > Colletotrichum cereale. The sequence goes on along the minus strand of JASUDE010000230.1, from coordinate 17,855 downwards.
TCGCCGAGCCAGGACGAGAACGTCGACTTCCAAGAGTCGACTGTGGAAGAGACGGGCTTCACTACGACCTACGACCTCCCGGGCACCAAGACATTGCCCCCCCGGCCTACCCCGTCCAAGCAGCGCGTCGCCCGGGTGAATTTCTCAAACGTCCAGTTCAGCCACACCATCGTCGCAAAGTACAAGCCGGTCGCCTATCTCAAGGCAAAAGTCCGCAACAACAGCAGACTCACCCTGCTCCGAGGCGAGACCGGCCTCACCCTTGACGGCACCTTCTTGGGCCGCGCGAGGTTACCCCGCTGCAGCGACGGCGACATATTCACGCTCGGCCTGGGCGTCGATCCGGCGATCAAAGTCAACTACCCCAAGGTCGACGTGCGGCGGACCACCACGGGGCTCTTCTCCAAGGAGAACAGCTCCGTGTACACGCGCGGCATCGTCATCGCCAACACGCGCACCGCGGCTGGCAAGCCAGTGTCGTTGCTCGTTCTCGACCAGGTGCCCGTGTCGGAGGACGAGCGGCTCAAGGTCGACGTGCTGGTGCCCAAGGGTCTCGCGGTCAACGGCTCCGGTGTGTCTACTGGGCTGCCGGCCCGTGAGGGTAAAGACGACATCAACTGGGGCACGGTGGTAGCTTCGCTGAAGAAGGGGGGGGAGGTCAATTGGCAGGTGACGCTCAATGCGGGCAAGGCCGTGAAGCTTGGGTTGGAATATGTCGTTGCTCTGCCGTCGGGGGATTCCGCTGTCGAGTGTTGAGCAACGGGCTAGTTGGTTTGGATGAATAGGGCAAAAGTTTCTGGATGGTTATGCGTTTTGGCCTTTTTCTTTTGTTTTGCCCGCTTCGTGACCAAAACATCACAATGTAAGAATTTTGTCAAGTAATATATCTGCTTTTTTGTGACTGGTTTATCCGCTTTGACGAGAGTGTAACTCGCTTTAGCCTCAGGGAGCTTAGTTCCTAATGTCTTGCGGCCATAACCGTTGAATCAAACTGGTGTACATAACAATGCGCCCCCATCGCTGGTTCCGCAAATAATCGTACTCAAGACTTGCTGCTCCAATTCAACTACGACAACCCCTAAATTGAATAGAGGCTTCGGTGCTGTATTTGGGTGATCGGTCAATCCTTTTTATTGCAACGCTACGGACTGGGACCGTATTAAGCGAACACGCCGGGGATCTCCCTCCCGGGTCCACGGTTAGAGTTATTCTGGCTCTTCATCTTCTGTGCATGCAACTGTATCGTAGGTTTTTAGGTGGGCCTGCCATCCCCTTTTTAGGTCTGCCGTGTCATTCTGAGGCTCTGACGGATCGCCGGCCCCTTACATCGTCACCTCCCAGATTAAATCTCTCGTGGCCCTGGGCGCCGGCGACGGCGACTTGGCCTCCTCGCTTGCACGACGCGACCGGCGGCACGGCCGAGGGAATAGGTTATTTCGCAAGTGCAGATGGATCTTCCTGAAATGTTCCCTCTGGTCTCCTTGTTAGATCTAACTTTGACTCGCTCCAAGTACTCCTCGAGGAAGGGGAAAAAGGTGGGAAAAGATTGTTGGGCAATCACGTACCATGTTGTCTTTGCGGCTGAAGATCCGTCTGCAGTCGGGGTGCGGACACTTGATGGTCGGCTGGTGGGAGCCCATGTGGCGCTGGTAGTCCTTCCTCGTCGAGAAGCCGACGCCGGCGGCGGCGCACGACTTCTCGGTGCAGAAGAAGTACTTGTCGTGGCCGCGGAAGTGCTTCCTCAGGTCGCAGGCGCGCACGAAGACGCGGGTCGAACGGCAGCCCTCGTACCGGCATCGCCAGTTGCCGCTGGCGTCGAGGTAGCCCATCCGGCGTAGGTCTTCCGGCTCCCAGGCCTCCTCCTCGCGGTCCCTGGCCGGGCTTTGCGACTCCTCTGTGGAACTCCATGTGTCCCAACACGGCGTGTGCACCGCAGACACCACAGACGCCGCCGGCGATGTCACTGTTGGCACCGTTGGAATCCCTTGAGGCGGGGAAAGTGTCTGTGAGCTGCTGGCCTCGACTGGAAGGCCGGTCCAGTAGTGTGATGTAGAGTCGCGAGCGTTTTCTAGATAGGGCAAAGGCTGGTACATGGAGCTAAGAGAGTCGGGAAGCAACATCATGTGGTCCCATTCCGGGTGGGATGAAGAAGTAGGATAGGGTCCGCAACCACATTCTATCGTCTGTTGCTCAACATTCGGGTAGGTGTTCGTATCGTGGGTAGAATGGCAGTAGTTGTACTGCAAGTATTGTTGGTCCATGGTGACTGAGATATCCTCACAGAATCGATTGTGTTGATGATGAGTCCGACATGCAGCTACAAGACTTTGATGCAATGATTGTAGATGAGGTATGCAGGTGTCAGTGTGATAGGTAATAAATGTCAAAAGAAGAAAAAGGTTATATGACTCTCGGTCCGAATACCGCTCTAGTAAGCAAGGGAAAGGAATTGAAAGTTGTGATATATATCCAGAAGCGACTTACCTACTGTGAGTACCATGTCGATAATATGGCATTGGTATAACATTTTGGGTCGCGGTTTCACCTATACGTACGAGGTCTCCTACCAGCAACTCGGCACTTATCCACACAGCCGCCGAAGAATACGGATCCGTTAACGCTCGGACGAGTCCTCCGGAAACCAGTCATGGGTCACAGCATCTCGGCAATTGCGTCTCGTCTCTACGTATCATGTACGTATCCACCGATCCCTTCTGTTTGACTTCCCGGCCTTCCACCCCGGAACCTCACCGCGGCATTGCGCTTGCATCATCCAGTGCCATGGGCTAGGCATGATTCGCAAGTCATTCTCCCCCGCAACGACCGTTTGGATTGTTGAGGTGAGGAACTAGGCCCTCGCCACCGGTGGAATGGTTTTCATCGTTTGATGCATGTAGACCCGGCGAATCCGAGTGCGTTCATGGTGCAGTGTATCCTTGGCAAGTAGAACGATTCAAGAATTCTGCAATCAATTTGGCATCGCTGATTAACTCAAAAACTGGCTAACAAAATCCAAAACAGGTTTCCTTGGTTGGGGACTTGGTTCTCGTGGCTTGGTATCCCAAACGCGCTGACACACGATGGCCCCGTGATCATAACATGGAGAGGAGAGATATCAACGATACCGTCCGTACCTTCACTGTCAACTCTTGCCAGTCCCACAAGACGGTGCAATGGCGTAGAAATAGTTGACCAAGGCTATTTGCTTTGATGGTTGCACGTGGCGCACAATGCGCTGCTCCGGTCGTCTTGAATCGCATTGCAGTTACCACTTGTTCGTCAGGCTCTGATGTGTTCCGCCTTGCTCATTGGGCATGATTCTGCCACTGGACATAGGGAGACGAATCAGCTTCACACACGACGACTCTCAGGCAATCGAGAGCCTGCGTGGCAAATCCAGGGGAAACTGGTTCCTCGATTGTTATGTGAACACCCTCCTCCTCCTCCCTGTCACGGCGTGGCTGGATTCTTATTGGGCGGAGAAGGACAACGTAATATCGGCCAAATTGCAATGAGACGAAAGACAATTCCATGTCACTCCTGCCTCCTAGCAGGTAAAAGACGCTCGGCTGGTTAGCCCGCTTCCAAAGCATTTGCCTACAACTTGGTCAAAATCATAATACGTGGCGGGGGCTTCTACACCGACTACACGAAAGAGGCCATCTTTGGTTTTAACCACGGGGCTTAATTGATCCATTACCATGGACCGAAGAGTTGACAAGGCAACTAAGGTCACGTTAGGAAGCTAGCTTAAGACTTTGGTTTGCCGCGGCGGCGAGTCTTCTGCCTCTTTGCCACTCAGGAAGGGGGGCGTCAACCCCCCGTCCGCTGTATCCTGATTCGAATTCTAGCGACTGACACACGACCTGGAGATACACTGTCATCTCTGGCGGATGTGAGTCGTGCCAAGTCCAAGCACCTCGGCATAATAAGGCTCGACGAAATAGGGCAGTATAGGCGAAGGGGGGTTCCTCGTTGGGCGTATGGGGATGGACGGATCGCCGGCGGATGTCACGATTCACACCCCTTTCACGATACCCCCCCTTGCGATAGGACCATCGATATATTCCTCGGACTTTTTTCTTCGATTCTCTTTCGAGAAAGAGAACCGGGAGTGAGCACTGCCCATCACTTGAAAAAGTTGGCTTGGGGAACTTCCTGGCGGTCTATCCCCCCCGGGACGAATGACGACGACGACGACGACCCCCCCATCCCCCTGTCGATAACGGCCATTTATATGGGGAGAAACCCAAAGAAAGCAGCAGGGCCGGACCGGCCTTAAAACAGTTCGCGGAGCCTCTAGAGTGTAGAGATGCGTCTGATGTGTCCGTTCTTGCGGTTGAATTCCTCCCCCGGTTCCTGCGAGCGGTGGGCTCCGCCCCCCTTCCCCCCCAGAGGGCCTGTCGGCAGTTGCAGTTGCAGCCTCATCCGATGTCCGGCAGCGGCGATGTGGTCCGGACTCGGAGGGAGGGCAGGGGGGGGGGGTCTTTTGCAGGTCCGGGCGTTGGTTGCGCTACACCCAACGGCCCTTTGTGTGAAGAATCCTGGTGTTTGTAAGGGCGATTCGCAACGCGACTGGTCCCTGAAAGCCTGTCAGTCGTTCCACTGATTGACTGGGGACCCCTGCTTTAAACCCGATACAGTTCTGGACGTGCACTCGTTATGAGGCCCGATATCTTTCTTCATCGATGGCCCGGAATGGCCTGTGGCGCTCTTTCGCCTTCGATTCCTTTTCTGGAGTGACTGCCAAGTTATGGGGGGCCGTCAAGGGGAGGAGATCTTTGCATTCATCGAACGTGTCTTACAACGGTCGGAGATGATGCGATCGATGCAAGGCTTGTCATGACCCTTGGACATCGTCGGCTAGCCATCAGACGCTCAGGGCTTACCATTTCACCGTCAAAGTTGAATCCTTACTCATGCTTCCCAATATTTTGGGTCAATTGAGGTGATCCGACCCTTCGCACACGCCCAAAGGGGTACCGCTGATGCTTTTCCAGGACGCACCTATAGCGGAGAATTTGTGACGAGTTAGAGCACACGGCAGGGGTAACGGAGAAAGATGCTTATTTCTAGGACAATGCAGATAGGAAACAGAGCTGCTATCTTACATGCGAGTAATGAGCGAAACATGTGGTGGATGGTGATATAACCAGCCTGATGACATGACTTTCTATATATAAGGTTCGCGTGACAGGGCTTGCGAATACGACATTACTCACGTATTGCCGTCCATGAAGTTCTACACGGCATGGCAAAACAAGGACTGGAAGCTTTAGTGAAGAACTAGCAAGCTTAGGTCTACGCAGTGGGATCTTCGAGCCCAACTGTTCCTGCCTGAGCTACTCAAGCCCAGTCTTATGATATCCGGCAAAGGCGACCACTCTTTTTCTACTATCAGCTTGAAATATTCAAAATTCTTTATTTAACCATTAATACAAGTTAGTTGTAGGTATTCTTTTTAGCTTTCAAATCGAATGAAAAAGACGAACACCAAATAGGGGGCCGATGTTTTCGTGTCGGGATATGTTCGAGTGCAATTATCCAGATTCTCAAGCCACTATTCTTCTTTTTTTCTTGCAACAGGGCCGTGACGCGACACCAGTCTTGTCTTCTTCACTCATCCCGCCTCTTCCGAGCGCCTGTAGGGGATTCGATATCATTTTGGACAGATGGACGAGAAGATGGGAAACTAGAGGGCAGTTGAGCTCGACCCATCCTGTTACAGTAGCATCAGCGTTGTCTGGTATAGGCTCCTGGCCGTTATCATACTAAAAGTCTAATTGTTGTACTCGCGGGTCTAGTGTGGTAACATTCCTCGAAAAACCATAGCTCATAAAGCGATTAAAGCTACTAGAAAATACGACGGTTCCATCTCATCTCCTTTCACTTCCTCGTCGGTCTCCTGGCACAGAAAATCTCCAAACAGTGGCTCGTGGCACTACCCCCCGTCGCAGATCTTCCCTAGGCATCCATACCATTATTCGGATATTTTTTGGCAGCCTCGTGTCTCGCAACCGGTGCACACCGACGGGTCGGTCCGGACGACGGAATACACCAGCTCGTCCATGCACACGCCCTTCTTGACGACGGCCCGCCTCAGCCTGCCCTCCAAGACGAAGCCGCTCTTCTCCAGCACCCTCCGGCTCGCCGCGTTCTCCGCGAACACGCTCGCCCAGACCCTCTCGACGACCCCCCCTCCTGACCCCACGCCCGCGCCCGCGCCGCCGCCGGCAAACACCCACCTCACGAACGCGGGCACGAGCTCGCTCATGACGCCCCGGCCCCAGAACTCCTCCCCGATCCAGTACCCCAGCTCGCATCCGGCCGAGTAGACGTCCTGGCCGGGGACGAGGCCGATGCTGCCCATGACGGCGCCCGAGGTCGGGCACACGACGGCCCAGTTGAGGAGGGGCGGGGCCAGGTTCATGGCGATCCAGGAGTCGGCGTCGGCGAGGGTGTACGGGTGCGGGAAGCGGTTGCGCATGAAGGCGGCCACGGCCTTGGAGTCGGCACCCCGAGCGAGGGACGGGGCGTCGGCGGGGTGGTAGGGCCTGACGAGGCACTTTTCGAGGGTGAGGATCGGGGCTGGGAGGTCTTGCGAAGAAGAAGCCATGGTTTTGCGTTGTTGGTGAGAAGAGGGCCCCTCGTCCGGCTTCGGGGCTGATTGAGAGATATGGCCAACTCCTCGCCTTGGTTTGATGCGCGTTTGTGAATGTGGCGGATGGGGTTTGGCAGTATCGCTTGTCTTTTATGTTAATACATGTCAGAGTGTGTGACTAATTCGACTGAAGCGGATCTTCGCAGTGCAGTAAGCGGAGAGAGAGAGCGACGATAACCACCAACGGCGAGCTGCCGTTTGGGGAATAGCCTAATCGACTATCCGCTCCCGGGATACGCGACATCCAATGACTCTTTGCAGATGGACGGGCTGAGACGGCCGATAGACAGGAAAGCTTGTTAGCACGCAACATCGTTTCCCCCTTGTCGCGGCTCGGAGGGAATATTTGAAGGCTTCTCGGCCGCTTTGATATCTTCCCTGTGAGTTGATGCACAATAGCTGCAACTCAATGCAATGCAATTGCCGACAGCGCGGCGGTATTGAGCATGCAACTTTCACTTCAAAGCGCTCTCCGTTCCAGGCTTTCGGGGAGAACCAGACCCAAGGAGACAGGCTTGTCCTTCGCGGTAGTCCCGATAAAAGCAACCCTCCGGGTCTTGGCCTGTCCGATGCACCGGGACAGGGTTGCATTACAGTCCCCCGGATGGCACTAAACAGCGGTGTTGGAAGAAGAAATGTTGTCGTTATCCCATTAGGTCCGTAGATCCCACATCGTGTCTTCCAACCCCGATAAAACTGTAATTTAAAATGAACAAACCCAACGAAGAGACTTACTCGACGGGTGACGGAAATGCAAAAGGTAAAAAAACCAGAGGAAATCCTAAGCCAATCGGAACAGAAGAAAAGAGAAATGCTTCCAATCGCTGCGAGGGTTTGAGCCTCACGCGGGGGTCGAACCCGCAACCTTGAGATTAAGAGTCTCACGCTCTACCGATTGAGCTAGCAAGGCGGCTTTCGGGCCGTTTTCGACTTGGGTGATCGGGCAGTCGAATCCGGGCCTTGAGAATCGTCGGGGGTACGTTTTCCGCCGATCGATCCCCGGTGCCACCCCCGTCGCGCCCGGAGTCACGGATCACGGTTCCCTTCTCCCTCTTCTTCTCTTTCTCTCTATTAAGAGTGCAACGCAAACGCGGTGGAAACCCCTCGCGTCGCATCTATTTTGTTAATCTCGATCCAATGGGTATCCGCTGCAATCCAATGCATCCGTATACGCCCTTCTCCCCATCCAAGTTCCGTTCCTTTTTCTATGCTCAGTCTATTTCAGAAACCCGCATGCCTCACACTATCCAGGCGGACTCAGTATAATCCTTGGCCCCATTCTCCGCCGTGTTTCTGTTGTACTTCATCCAGCACCAGTTGTCGTCCTCGCCCTGGTCGCCCTTGAAAATGTACACGACGCCCCTGCAGGGCCCCTTGCGGGACTGCTGCTGCAGGTTGAAGGCCGCGCAGTACCGCACACACTCCTCGAAGTTCTTGGCGGGTACCTGGGCGACGTCGTTGAACTTATAGTCGGTGCCGCAGTCCTTGCTGAAGGTGAGGTTCGTCCCGGGCACCTCGTACGTCAGGTTCGAGCTGCTGCTCGGGCACTTGTTGAGCCCAATGGGCGTGTCCGTCTCGGCGGGCTGACTGAGGTCGAAGGCGAGCGTCGGCGAGGCGGTCGTCGAGGCGGTCGGTGTCGCGCTCGTCGAGTTGTCGGCGAGCGACTGGAGACTGCCGGCAGTGTCAGTCTTTACCCCGACTGGTTCAATCCTCGGATGCCCGGTTACATACCTTGCGATCTGGCTGTTTTTGCTCGCGAGCATTGCTCCCAGCCCTCCCGCCACGCCGATGAGCGCGCAAAGCAGCAGGCTAGATAGCACCATGAGCCAGAACGTCGACTTGCGCAGACCACACATCGTACCGCCCTCGCAGCGTCTTTTCTCAGGCGTCGTCGGCGTGTGGTAGTGGTGGTTTTTGTTGTCGTTGGTGTACGTCATTTCGGTATGATTCGTCTGAGGCGTGTGCGCATGGTGATGCTGGTTGTACTCGTTGTATGGCTGCTGCGGTGCAGAATGGTACGCTTGCGGCGCCGTACTGTAGCCCATCCCCGTGTTAACTTCCAGTCCGTCGGGAACAGCCTCGAGGCCGGGCCCGCCGTCGGGATTTGTGAGCATTTTCTCGGCCTCTGGCGATGCCGAGTTACTGCTGTGGCCGCTGTTACCGTTGGAGTTGAAACGGTTGTGCGAATGCAAAAAAGCCATCACACAACAGGGCGCGTGGAAAGGAAAGGCACGCCGCAACAATGGAGGAAGGAGATGAAGAGGCTTAAGTAATGGCGGCACACTCCTCAGGAGGCTTTGATAGTACGCGATTGAGACGGGTTGAACCAGGTAGTACGAGCATAGGTCAGCACGGGGGCGGCATCAGCACTTGTACTGGGCGGCTCGGCGCTCCAAGACAAACTTGGACGCCCATCGGTCGCCGTCGTCGCAGGTCGCAGACGTAGGGCTGGCGCGAGGAGGAGTCGAGGGAAGCTTATGCTGCAGCCTGATTTGAATGGAGTCGCCAGTGACGGGGGGTGTAAGCATTGCCCCTAGCTGCGGGTGTTAAATGAGTCGGGCGACGCTCAGCTTGGGTGGTGCTCAGCCGCCGAGGAAGCAGGCTGACCATGTGGTCTGCCAATAACGAAGAGGCGTTGGTGGGATTGATCGGCGTCCAAGATGCTTGTAGAATTGGATCCTTTGACCGCGAAGGATGCGAGCCCCGGCCGCGTCCAATGCATCGTCGGGTCATGGAGCTTTGCCGATGTGCTGTCCTAAACTATACATAAACTACGAAGGAGTCAGCCTAAACGACGCCATCAGCCATTGTCCAATTTCCCCTGGCGGCCGCCATGCAACGGGGGATTGAGCTGGTGCCTGAGATAGCCGTCCTCGCACCTTTGATTTTGATCTTTCCGATGGTCATAGGACCCAACCACAACCAAGACCATCTTGGTTTCCCCAATGTGCGCAATTGCCAACCTTTAAGCTTATTGCTGATTGGGAACCATTAATTAGGTGACCCTGGCCACCTTGGCCGTCGAGCCCTTCTCGGTGGCTATGCTGCGCGGGGCCCAAGCCCCGGACCGCGGAACCGGAGGCTAGTAAAGAAGCCAATGAAAAATGGCCATATGAAATCCTGGGCCCATACCTCATCAAACCAGGGCGACTTTAAATTGCAGGGCCAAGTGGTGACGGTTGCTGCGCAGACGGGGCCATTTCCAACCGCTGGACATGTATCCGTAGGCCCCTGAAATGAACGATCGCCGTAAAGCTCGTGGGTGCGGGTTTTCCACGTCGAGAACAAAGCCACACTTCGGGTGGTGCTTGCTTTTTTCGGCCACCCCCCTCTGTATAGTGGGACGATACAGGAGATAACTGCCAATCGTGGCAGTCACAGGCCATTGTCGATTATTGCTCAATAGACCGGTCTCGGTTGGTGTCGACGGACGATGCCTGAGCAAGATGGCCTTCGCTGAACGATATTAACCAAAACAGTATTCCCTCCCGACAAGGCGATACCGACCGAGACTGGAGCGTTTTCCGAACAATCACAACCCAATCTCTCACCGATCATGATCGAAGCATGTACGTTCGGATTATCCCTAAAGGAGTGTAGTTAGGAGTCTTGTATTAGGAGGCTTCCCGAGTTGTACTTACTTTGTTTGGCGTGTAAATGCTTCTACACGACCAAGAACATAGATGCTATGATTAGCCTGCTGTTATTCGCCTGGTAAATAAGTCCGTCTTGGCTCCAAGTCTTCCGGAATCTTCGCGCTTACTTGGGCCGAGCAGAGGGAAGTGGGATTGGAATTCCTTCAGAGGTTTCAGAGGCAATGAGGTGAAGACACGAAGCCCTGATACGAAACACCGATATAGCGGAGGCGAACCTCGCGGTCGATGAGGATTCCGCTGGTGTTGGCGTTCTGGCAGCCGCTTGAACGGTCGCGGTGGTGGTGGTGAGATTGACGCTTGACGTGCCTTGGCAGTCCAACCCTGGTACATCGTCCTTCTAGAAGGGTGTGACGGATGGGCCGCACGGTGGTTCGAGCGGTTTCGACGCAGCGGTGCACACCGTCCGATGTCCATGACGGAGCGATGACATCCAGGCCCATGAAGGACTTGGAGTACCCGAACTGCGATCCTAGGAAGCCAGCCGATGGCTATCCCGGTTACATCGTCACGTGAGTGATAGGTAATTATGCCTGCGTATTGGCTCTGGTGTTGTCGAGGTCTTTGAGGGTGTCGTGATTCCAATAGGCTTGTCTTCTAGTGCGTCATTCTTTGCCTGAATGATAAGACGAGGACGATGGCGGGTTCTCAAAGAACGGGGAACTGTATGTTTGGACGGCCGTGACGTCAGCTTAGTACTCGAAATCTTGGTGACATGTGCCTTGGACTCGACGCATATAACGGCCGAGCGCTCGCGCGCGCGCAATTGCGAACCATTGACCTGTGGTTCCTGTCACCATCGACGGGAACATTCATCGCCGCCGTTGCAACTTCATCAACCCCCCGCGAGACAGGTTCTGAGTAGGACCTTCGCCGCGTCCCCTCTTTCGCTCATAGCCCACAGCAGCAGACTGACAATGTGTCGTTGGCTCGCATATCTGGGTGACGAGCCCCAGCTGCTCGAAGATGTCGTCATCCGGCCACACCACGCCATAGTCAAGCAGAGTGAGCGGCATGGCGTCTAAATGATGGTTTCCCGTTCTTCTGCTGACCGAGGACGATAGTCGATGCGCACTTCCTCCCAGCCAGTCATGCAAAAGTGCAGCCGTTTCTCGGGGAGCTCCAAGTCGCTCCGCTGGCGGCTAACGACGCAGGCTCGCCGAACCCGCTGACCAACATGGATGGGTTCGGAGTCGGTTGGTTCACGTCGTCGGAGTGCGACTTCAACCCGTACACGGACTTCAAGTGGCCGGAATCGCTTCGCCCCGTCGTTTACAAGAACACCCGGCCGCCACTGAACGATCTGGTGCTCAAGAGCATCGTCCGGGGCACCAGCAGCAATGCCATTCTCGCTCACATCCGCGCGGCGCCGGGGCTGACCCCCGTCACCGAGACCAACTGCCACCCGTTCGTCTTCGGCCGGCACCTGTTTGCCCACAACGGCATCCTCGGTTCGTTCCCGAGGATCCGAACAGCGATCCTGCAGTACCTCCCGCTTCGGTACCAGCAGGCCATCATCGGGACCACGGACGCCGAGCACATGGCCGCTGTGTACTTCTTCATCCTGTGTGGCAAAGACGGCAACTGGGAGTCGGTATATGGGGCGGGAGACATGGCGATGGCCATGAGAGAGACGATCGTGCTGCTAGAAAAGATGCAGACCGAGTTCGGGCCAGCGGAGCGGGAGTTCAATACGCTGAACCTCGTGGCCATGTCCGGCAGCTCGCTCGTGGCGGTGCGTTACGGCAGCCCAAAGGGCCTGGAGCCTCCCAGTCTGTACTACTCGACGACGGCGGGAGCGACGCTCAATCGGCAGTACAAGGGGTTCCCGAGCGACATTGGCGACGACTCGGGCGAAGGGGACGGGGAGGAAGACGGCCGACTGGAGAAGACGAGCCACGGAGACCACGTAGTTGTGGCGAGCGAACCGAGCACCTTTAACCAGAGCGAATGGGAGCTCATGGAGCCGTCACAGATGGTGGTGGCGGATATCCTTGCCGGCGTCCACGTCGAGCATCTGTAGAGCTGGTGCAGTTGTACTGAGGCGAGTTGAACTGAGGAGGTGTGCTTTGCTGTATGCATTGTGTTGTGTGCTGTTGGGTTGGTGTGTTTCATAATCCGACTAGTCAAGGTAGACAGAGACGGCACAGCAGATGGGTGTTTGGCATGGGTCTGTTTGTCGACATTTGGTACGAACGCATGGCCACAACTCGTATCGCGGGTTCAAATCGTTCGTGGTACCCCCCCCGGTCGACTGGACCCCTGGACCGTCAACCCCTGCTCCCCCCCCTCTTCATGCCGTCTTTCTGCTGCTTTTAGAAGCTTGTCGACCATGTTAGTTGTTGCAGAGAGTACCAGCTAGAGAAGGGAGGAGGGGGTCCAGGCTGTTCTGCTTACTACGTAGTAGAGTAGACACATAATTATGTCTGCTACATGGCATCGTCGGCTCCCGGCCGCGGCTGATCTGTGCGTCCGAGCGGCGACGCGGTACAGAATATATAGTCTCGGCCCCGGTCGTCATCCTATCAGGGCGTCTTGCAATGCTTGGCTACGGCTTTGTTTGCGCTCGTTGGTGGTATATGTGCGACCTGCTAGCAGGGCTGGTGGTTAGCAAACTCTGTCATCGGTCCTTGTTCGTGGGACGGCAGGTTGGACGGGAGAGAAAAGGGAAATGATTGCGAAAACACACAGGGAGAAGGCCGAAAGAGAGCGAGATGAAAGGAGTCAGAGGCTTATGTCGATTTGAGTTCCATCCCCCTCTCTCATTTCTTAGGTCTTGTTGTAAGTATGTGTGCTGTGTCTTGTCTTGTCTTGTGTGTAGGAAAGTGGGAGGAAGTTCGCGGCCTCCCCTGCGCTTTCCTCGTCATCTTGTGCTTGCTCGCGACTTCTTGCCTCAATAGGAAGTCATCGCACGACATGATTAAAAACATGCAAAGGATGCCGCACCTGCCGCATATCCGCCATTTCATGAACTTCCTCTCTTCTCTTTATTGACGAGCAATTCCCAACTCTCGGGTTTTCTTCTCTATCTCTCCATATCTCTCTCTCTCTCTGTCCCTGTCACTGTCCCTCCATCTCTGTCTCTCCATCTCGCCACCTGTCACATCGTCCCTGTTCCTTTCCATTCACTCGTTCGGCATTACCGCCATCCCTACCATTGTCAGTGACCAACCAAATAATCGATAGTGTTGGGTCATGGGTCGGAGTTGATCGCCGGCTAAACCACCACTTCCCACCCACTCCTACTCTCACCCAATCCTTCATCACCTCCGGATGCAACCACACTTCAAGATGCTCAGCTTCTTCTTGTTTCCCTGGCTTTTCCTTGGGCTGGTCTCCCCTGTCACGGCTGCCGTCGCCGACTACAACCAATGCTACTTCGACGCTGGCCTTGTCGGCCCTGAAGCCCTGCTCCCCTGCCTGCCCGCAAACGAGACCGACAACGGCTATAGCTGGTGTTGTATGGCCGGCCAGAGCTGCGTCAACCAGGCCTGTTACGATGGCAAGTCTGGCGTCACCTACCAGTACGGTTGCAATGACCCGACATATAAAGACAAGAACTGCCCTGCCAAAGGCGGCCTTGATAGAGGTAAACAACCAAGAACCCCCCTCGTCTGGTATTGTTTGGTTATAGTTAAAGACCTGGGTACTAACACGCCTCTTCGTAGCCAAGTCCCCTTGGATTGGTCTTGTCCAATGCTCAAACGCAAACGAAGGCGAGCTGAAGTTCTGGGCCTCCAACCATCCCGACACATGCGGCGAGAATTGCCCGACTGAACCCGACCAGCCCCAGGTGACACAGTCTGCCTGGCCCTTTGAAATTCAGCCTCTACCCCCGGTCAACGACTGCAACGACCTGGGCAAGAGGGTGCTCGCAATTTATGCGCCCAGCGCCTTGGGTTCGACCGGCGGCGTCCCTTCGACTTACACGCCCTCCACAGACAAGCCGAGTCCGACCAGGCCGCCGGTACGCAGCGGCCACGCAACCACCACCTCCGTTCCACTCACTCAGCCTGCCGAGCCGATCAAGAGTAGCAGTACCACCGCTTCTTCTACTTCCGCAACATCTGTCGCAACCAGCGCTACCGCTTCCGCCGCTACCGCCCCGGGGCCAACCTCTCCGGTGCTGCATCACGCTGCCATTGCCGGTATTGCCGTCTCCACGACGGTCGTCGTATTGTCGACCCTCTTCGCCATATACATGCTATTACGACGTCGTCGCGCTCGTCAACGCGGCACCGAACTGACGCCAGCCGAGATACAAGACCACTGGAACACCGGGCCTGCAGAGCTACCCGACGACGAGAAGCACACTCAGACGTACCTCCATGCGCCATCAATCATTTCGGATGGTTATCTCCACCGATCAGCCTCGAATGGAACATTCAGGCCGTTTTCTCCCAGTCCAATGAGTACACCGAGAACACCGGCCTCAACGTTTCACGCGCCAGGTCCGTCGACGCTGGCTGAATTACCCGAGCAGACGAAACCCATACCCATATACGAAATGCCAACCATTAGCGAGCGAGCGGAGATGCCCTGAGGAGGGCATGGGCGAGGAGTGACAGTAGAGAAAACTATATAATTCATGTCGAAAGGGATAGCGAAACTGGTTTTCTTTTCTTAGTTTATAATCACGAATAATGAAATAATTTGACAACTTCACACTGGGCTCACTGGCCTCTCTGATAATCGTCCAATGGGATAATCGAATTAGGCGCATTGACAACAAAAAATTCCCTCAGTTTTATGATCTCGATAAGTCGTTTGTTTCAGGCTAGCTAAACATTGCTCGACTTTGAGGCCGGTCGTTGCCACCCAGACTCAACGCCTCTATTCAGACTCTTGTCTATGACAGCAAACCATTCGAATAGACTCGCTCTGGCAGATGGTAAGCCAGAACCCACCAATCAAGACTCTTCGACATCTTCAAAATACCTCCCAAAAGGTATCAGAGCGTGGATGATGTGTCGGTTGCCAGGCTCTGCCAGTTCCAACAGCGTGTTGAAAATGACACCGACATGGCGGGGAGCCAGAACGTGCCGCGGTATGTCCCGGTAAATTGCCAGAGGTAGCCATCATACGGCCCTAGTTTCAACAGCGTCTCGGAGGGCAGAGGTTGCAGAAGGCCAACGAACCCGGCATATATCGGCACGGTCCCGCGGTCGAGGGAGGGCTTGAGCTTCCGGGGCGATACGAGGGTGAACGGGCCGGACGGCGCGTTGTCGTAGACGGATCCGAGAATCGCGCCGAGAATCCGCTTGTCGTGGCTCTGATACACGTCGCGCAGCCGGGGGCAAGCCGCGATAGTGGGAAACAGAGCAGGGAAGTCGGGGAGGAGGCAGAAGATGTGCACAATCACCTCTACGGGGAGGCTCTCGAGCGTTGCCGGGTCGATGAGGGCCGCGTCGGCCATGACATTGAAGGGAGTACTGGGATGATAGTGTAGGTATATCACAAGGGGGTTGTGATACGGTTAACCGTACGTATTAATAGGCAAGTAACGTATAAGGGGTTCTGGTTTAATTATGCGTAACTAAGAAGTATAACTATTATAAGCCGCCTAGTTAAATAGGTAGTAAAATATACTGTTAGCTGCAGTAGATACTACAGCTAAACTACAGCTAATAGCTGTAGTAGGTTATTAGGGATAAACCCGTTAAACCTAGTAGGTTTAGCGATACTCAGTATTATAACACTAGTAACTTTCTCTTATAGCGAAAGTGCTAATAAAATACCCCTTTTTTAAGGGATAATAATAAGGGTCTCTTGCCTACGTGAATCGTTACGTGTAGGATACCTATCTATTTATCTATACCTTTACTATCCTATTAGTAATAAGCCCCTCTAGCGCTTTATTAGGTGATGACTTTGTGAATCTGTTAGCTAGGTTATTACTACTGTAAATCTATTATATCTTGTAGATCTTATAGCGTTTGTATAACTAGTAGAGAGCTATTATATTAATTATAAGGCGCTTCTCCTTAGTAGTACTAAGTTTTATAAGGTATTTATAGAGGGAGTATAAATTAGTATAAATAACTATAGGTATCTATAGTATCTTAAGTTAGTCTATAACTATTATAAAAGTAGTCCCTACTATATAGGTAATATCTACCCTAGCGACTATTATATATACCTTAGAAGTAAGAACGCTATAGGTAACTCTCTTATACTTTATTAAACTAAAGTAGACAATATTGCTATTAATAGTAAAGTAACTGTTATTATTAGGGTTTTTACTAGTTAGTTTGTTACTCTCCTTTTTGTTTATAAGGATAATAATAAAACTAAGTTAGGACGTAAGATCCTAGTTGTTTATAAAGGATCTATTAATAAAGATAAATAGTTTTATAGTTATAAGGTAAATAGGCATAAAGCAAAGTCTATAGTTAAGGTTACTTATTTACTATATAATATAGTAGTTAAGATCTTTAATCTTTTTAGCTATAGGGGATTAGTGTTACGCTATAACTAAGTAGTTAAAGTAGGCCTTAGGCTAATAGATTAATACAATATACGCCCTACGTATGCGTTATTTAACGTATTACTAGAGAGCTTATAGCAAATTAAAGTTAACAGGCTGTAATTACTTACCTTAGCCCTTTTAGTAGAGAGTGATTTCTCTATTAGTTCTAAGTAAAAGTATGCTACTATTAAAGGTGATAGTTTAGCTAATATTAAGGAATTACTTTAGTTTTACTATAAAAGTAGCTTTCTTTAGTTTAACGTCTTTATAGTAGGAGAAAGCTTTATCTATAAAGCTAATAGTATTATTAGTTTATATACTAATTAACCTAAAATTCTTATTATCTATAGAAGAAACAAGCAGGCAAAAGTTAAAAGTTAACGTATCTATCTAGAGATTCTCTCTATAATAGGTGCTATACGTTACCTACTAGTAAGTCCCTACCTCTAGGATACTATATAGAGGTCTTATAACTTTTATAATAGTATTTAGTAGGTAAAGGTAGCATATTTCTATAGGTAGGCAGGCAAGAATCACTTAGTTAAGGTTAGTAGTAGACTAGGTATACGCTTAGGTAATATTATATAGCTAAAAGACGTAGCTTTTATAAAGTAAAGATAAAGTAAGTGTAAGTAGTAGCTATTAGGCTATTTACTAAATAGTTAGTAACTACGTAAGAATTACAGCCTTACTATTATTAGCGTACCCCTAAATTATAAAACGTAACTTCTTATAAGGTTAGTCCTTTTTACTTTTTACTTTACAGACTATTTATAACTTAAAGATCTATATTCCTTTATATTCCTTTTTATTATAAATAACTATATAAAATACACTATAGTCCTTAAGTCCTTTTACCTCTATAGAGTTAGAGTAGATAAATAGCTTACTAAGCGTAGTAATAACGCCTTCCTTATGTAATTTTACTATAAAGGCGTAGTTTTTTACCTCCTTAGCAGTAAGAAAAGCGTAACTAATAACTGTAACGGTCCAAGGCGAGGTGTATTGCAACCAGCTATGGCGACTACGTACGAGTATCCTCAGATAAGGAATAGAAAGGAAAACTATGAAT
>JASUDE010000229.1:55190-74847 GCA_034509685.1 Colletotrichum cereale | reverse complement strand
CCCCCCCTGGCCTTGAGATTCCATCAACGCACATGCACTAATCATAAGAGGTCGTGGACTGCCTCCTCTTGACGCGACTCTTTTTTGCTTTCTCGGCGTACGCAACCAGTGGTGCAGCTTAGCTCGACGCTGTCTCACGCTCCGACGGGGGCGTGCATCTCACCGTATTCCCTTGGCCAGCCTGCGTTTCATTCCTCCTTTGCTGAGCCAACAATTCGCGGCAGCCATTGCCGACTCTACTTCCCGAGTTGGGACGGCAACACCGGGGGATTGTTCAGGTCGTAAGACGCTAGTTTCGCCCCTTTTACCTTTTGAGAGTCTTGTGACTTGGTCGTCTCCGCGCGGCTGGTCCAGAGCCTCGGGATGTGACCGGCGGCACGCTGCTGACTCACGTTACGCTATGCTGCACCACGTATCGTCGTGTCACCCCGAGTCAAGGATTTCGACACCAGGTGCGCATGGCAGGCTCGTCCGTCCTCCATGCAACTAATCCATCACTACCCGATACCTGCATCCCGGGCTGTATCGACACATCATCGACGTGGTCCTGATTTGACAGCTCGCCCTTGACGAGCGGTTGCAATTGGTCCTCTGATACCCAAAGACATGGTCAGCTTGAGGCCCGTACGCACCGTCTGTTCTTCTAGGCCAAACCCGACATGCTGCATATTTCGCAAGACCGTGGCAGCAAGACCTGGTAAGGCCACCCAAAGTTTCTCCTTCTCCCAGCCGACTATAGGACCTTTGAGCCCTACATCCAATACCCGGTCGTGAATGCAGCCCAGGGGGCTGATGCACGCCTCCGCATTGTGCATACGCCGGACACTACGGAAATATTGCATCGTGCGCCACCTAGTGACCAAGTCATCTCCCTCCAAGAGTGGCTGAATGCGAGGCATCCGCCCCCTAGCGCTTGCCATTCACCGAGCCTTGCATCAGCCCCCGGTCCCCGTCCGCATGCTTGCGGCTGACAACAAAGAGGAGCGTAAGAATACCTAAGATCTGGTATGTCTAATAGGCCTAGATCCGCGGGGTAAGAAGCTAGCTGTGAGGTTTTTATTTTATTTTCGGGTTGTACAGCTTAACAGGCCTGGGATTGCAGAACAATGCTGCCGGGGGCCAGCTGATGACAGCGATTAGCACGCATCGATTGTCATGATTTTACATCCTCTCCTCCAACTGCAGCTGCCTTGGAACGAGTCTGACTGCTCACCACGCGTGTGGCTTCTTAGTGTCTTGGCACATTCTGACCATCTCTTTTTCCCCCGTCCGGATAGTCCCCCCGCCCGAGTCTCCACTTCTATCGGACCCGGCCACCCGGATAGCGGGGTCGGCGATAATTAAATATGGGGGTCCGGGGCCCGAGGTCCGCATATCTCCGCTTCTAAGTCCCACTCGCTGTCCGCTCGTCGTATTGCAATATTGCGATCCGTGCTACATACACTCTATTCACTATCCGTAGCAACACGAAAGATTGCAGGTCCGAGGATTGACATTGTTCCTTGCGCTCTGGGCTTGTTATAAACCCGAGCAACATCTGCATCCGGGCGGGAGCTGCAAACTCACACGCAAAGGGCCACAGAAGCCCCGGATAGCCCCTCGTTTGTGAACTAGGCAACCATGAACACACACGACTCGTTTGTGCACAGCACAGGGTTGGGTACTGTCAACCTCGTTAGCGTACATCTGCTTTGACGCCAGGCGGACCGGGCAGCTGGGCCTCGTCTGCCGCGCTTTGGTCGCTACAGACCCAAACACCCCACGATTCAAATACCGGTAACCTGAACGTTGAACACGATCAGATGTGTGGTCCCCCCACCCGCCCGACCCCCAGCGTCTGCACCACGTATAGAGGCACTGACTTTTTCGTCTTGTCTTCTCCGCGTTTGCCGCCGTTGCTCGGCGCCTCTTGGCAGAACATCTTTTTGACTCGGAGTTTATCTAGGTAGTGTAGGATCCCGCCACCGTCAGTTCAACGGATTGCTCGTCTCCAAGGTTACTGTCCGGCGTGGCGAGCTCCGAGCGGCCGCGAATGTGCCGGCCGAGACCTGACGCGGATTGGGGGGGGAGGGTGGGGGCTCGGGTAGGGCGAGCAAGCGAGCAGGTGAGCCATGAGGTCCTCGAGCCGAATACGACGACGGCCTCAGGAAAGCCGTGCTCTGGCAATTGAGGTGTTTGGGACGACTCAAATGAGCGAAGGAAAAGGAAAAGAGAACGTCAGTGGTTCCTGGAAAGCCTAAAGCTCGGCAAGCCGCAACATGGAGACTCGATGATCGGGCTCTCTGTAGGCCAGGACTTCAACTCCCTTAACGAGCCAATCGCTTCTTCTACCGAGCATTTCTTTCACCTTGCCAGGATGGCCCCTGTATGGTTATTCCCGATGCTGCGGTTCTGGCTGGTCTAATCTTATGCCTCCTACGGACGAAGTCTGCTATACTCGCTCACCGTTCCAGGCCATTCATGCAGGAACGGTTGTTCAGTCTTGCTGACTGACTCATGTGCTTTTTTTTATTTTTTAAACGATACGCTACTTTGTTTTTGAACCGAGGCCTTGAGAGGTAGATGGGGCTTTCAATTCGCGTCAAGGGGGTGTCACACGTCGTTCGGCATGATGTCAAGTTCCTGTCAAGTTGCCAGAGCTATCAAGGTTTCTGTAGCCTTTTGTTTCGAAAGGTCCGCGGACAATAAATCTCGCCAAGCAATTATCGAGATAAGAGCGGGCAAACCAAACAAAAAAAAAGGGAAAGAAAAAGTCAATTTCTTGAGTTTCGTGTCTTTTCCATCTCTTGATGAACCGGGCCTGCACCGCCACACCACCCTCTTGTCGTCAGAACCCCCTCGTCTCCCCCCTCAAGGGGACAAAAAAAAGGTTAAAGCGAAGCATAGATAACAGTAAATTTACAGGGGTTGACGCAAGTGTAAACTTCTAAAGCCAATTCTCACAAATAAACCAAAACGTGCGCAATTCAATATAGAGGGGGGATATAGAAGAGAGGCTCTTCCCCACGGAACTCCGTTTTCCTTTTCGTCCATCGTCGCAGCCAGTCACATAATTACGAAAATCACCAAGCCAAGTAGAAGAGAAAGCCAGGCAAAGACCGCCTCATGGTTTTCTTCATCCTTTGACTGATCGGGCGCATTATCTCTGATGTTGGCTTCAGATTCGTCTTCTTTCCTCCACCTGGAGATGAATCTGGCCGATGTTGAAAATCGGGACCACAAAAACAAGCTTGGATTGTAAAGAGAACACGATTAGAGGAAAACCCGGTATTCGGACTGTTTGTTAAGGCCGTTTGCGAGACCGCGATTGGCTGGGCCGGGTGCAAGCCTTACTACATGGGGTATGACTTCCAGTATTGTAAGGCGATGGAAATTGGTAGTTCAATATACGAAAACGACTTGAAGCTGCCATCAACAAAGCTCTCGTACAATGACTCAAAGGAACGTGAGCGGACGGCCACAACTGCACGTCCCCTGTCACATGCTTTCTGCTAGATACTCTTCACCTTTGGCGTTTTACACACACTCACTCGGAGCCTTTACTCCCGGCCTTTGCTCCTTCTGACATAGGGGCACGCAAGAGTACATGAGTATTCTCTGCCTACCTCCTCTCCAGAGTTTACATAGCGTGACTAACCAGTATACCTTCCTTGTAAAAAGTAGCATATTGCGGGATGCCTTTAGTCTAAATTATCTCCTTGACTTATGAGCACAGCCGGGGTGGTCTTTTGGGTGAGGCGTTCAGCCCCCTCGTCCTCCTCTATCAAGAACTTGTGATATACAGTCCATGAAAGAGCATGGGCTAGAAAATGGCTGGAGGCCACAGTGTTGTTGGAGGAAGCTGAGTATATATTACCGGGAGATCCCTGATCAGGACAGCGTGATCCCGGTCTATTCGCACTCTGTTTCTCAGGGATGGTAAAGGTAGGCAGCGTCGTAGAAATACCCAGGGGTTTTAGTCAGCATTCTGGTGAGCTAAAACCCCTTACTCACGTATAGACGACAGCTGCCACGGCATATGTGATCAGAAATTCGAGAAGACAAGACTTGGTCTATTCGGAGTTGACCATGACCGCTGTGATCCAGAAAACGAAAACAAGTGCCCCCAAAGAAGTCCAATCTGTCTTCTATAAGAAACGCTGTTGCTATTCAGCAAAAATTTCCTCCAAGCCGCTCCATGTGCCCTTGGATCTCTCCTCCCAGTACGAGTCCTTGCCCGTCCTCAGCTTCCACACTTCCTCGCCCTCCGGGCCCTCGCCGACCTTGGCAAACCATTTCGGCTTGTGCTCCTCGCCCTTTTCTTCGAGCACGCGACGTCGGGCCCGCTGCGCCTCTTCCAGTTTGACCTTCCACTCCTCGGCCTGGTCAAGGTCGCCCTGCTCTGCTAGACGCTGGTCCGGTCTGAGTCGACTGTCCGTAGGTGGCAACCTGCCCTTCTCGATGTCGGTAATCTCGTTGAGGCCAGCTGCAAACATGGTCATTCCGTACGTATTGGCAGCATTCTCGACAAGCTTTCCGACGCGCCAGATCTCTTGTCCCGCCCCCTTTCCGGCCTGAACAATGCGAAGACCGCCGGTCCAAGTACCGGATAGGCTGCTGCCAGTGTGTATCCCGTCTGGTCCGTACGTCTCTACCTGGACATCTTCACCTCGGCCGCCAAACATCCCCTTACTTCGGAACTCGACAGAGGCCTTGGCCCCGCTCGAGTCGTTGCAGATCTGCATGACGCCTACTGGCTCGACATACTTCTCACCCATCACCACGTTGCGCAGAAACATCGTCGCGTGCGTCCACGAATACAGCTCATCCGTCCCGTCAGGAAGCCGAAGAGCAACACGAACGCGGCCTTCCGTCGTGATTTCGGCGCTCTTGCCCCAGAACTTCTGCGATGGCGCTGGGGACTGACTAAAAGACCAATTGGCCGAGTCGGCCTGCATGGCGAGTCTGACAGGTCGATGAGAGACCTTTTCCACGAGCAGGCGGAACCCTCCGGGAACTTCCTGTTCTGTCCGCAGCATCTCGTAAGTCTCGCCGAGAAGAGGGTTGAAAGGCTTGCGAATGGCGCGCTCTTTGGCGCGACCGTTGCTGAACTGCGACACCGCGAATGCTGTGATGTAAAGAAGACGGTCCTTGGCTTCTTTCTGCCCGACGGCTTCATCGAGGAGCTGAGCGTACTCCAGTTGTTCGGCAACGCGCTGCAGAAGCGAGATGGGTTCGTTGGCGGACACGGGCATGCTGATGGTGCTAAGATCCTTGCCTACGTTCTTTCGCACGAACGCAATCAGACTCGGAGGCTGTACCAAGGCCGGCGGAATCTTGGTTCGTCTGTCAACCGAGATATCAACTGGCAGTGGACTCAAACTCTTGGGCTTTGCAGGGTAACAATTTGTGCCATCTGAACCGAAAGTGTCGTCCTCCTGAGCCGACGAAATAGAAGACGAGTCACTTAGGTGTTCATCAGCTTCCGAGTCTGGACTCTCGTCCTCGCTCTGATCAATCCTGACGATCTGCGAGTTTGTTTCGCCAGCTTCGGCGTCAAAGAACTCTTCTGTCGATACGGTTTCCATGCTCCGCCGGGAGGGTGCAGCCGACAGGGGAGCGGGTGTTCGACGGCGTTTGCTGTTGGCGATCAAGGCCGTGAACTCCGACACAACCGAGTCGAGGTCATTGAGGACGGCCGCACAATGCTCCTGGGTGCTCTTCTCTTCATGAGAGGACTTCTGCTTTGAGTGATGTGGGCCATTGGTGCTTATGGTTGTCGTTACGGAACCCGAAGACGGAACAGCGAGTGCGGACGCGGCAGCGATTTGGGCCGTGGATGCTGTGGGGGTGGCATTGCTCGATTTGCGCTTCCAGAAAGGTCGTCTCTGTGTCTGTTCCGTGTTGGCAGGTGTGAAATAGCTGTCTTGGTCTTCGCCGCCGGTGCCACCCGGGGATAAGAAGTTGGATGCAGCCATGCTGAGGGGTCTTTGAGTGGACATGTCCTTTACCAGACGACGGAGTGCGTCTCTGGTGCCGACCATCCGGCTGACGAGAGTTTCGACCTGCTGCCATTCGCGATCCTCGTCCAGGTTTGACTGCGTTGGCTTCAAATGCGTGGTGTTGACCCTCAAGGGGGCTGGTCTGCTGTTGTTGGGTTTCTGCTCCTCCACGCCTCTCGCAGCGCGGCTCGCCTTCTCCAACGCCTTGGCCCAATCATTGAAGTCCTTGGCGTTGGAAGCCCGCAGATGCCATATCTCAGCGCCCGAGTCGATGTTAATTTCCCGGCGTCGCTCATCGGCCGCGATGGCCGCAAGACTGAGCGGTATGGCTCCACGGAGCGCGGATGAATTGCGGTTGTAGTAGTAGGAAAGCGTGCAGGATGAATAGTCCAGCGAGAAGAATCTGCGCGCGTAACCCTGGCCCTTCTTTCTCCTTCTCTTGTGCAGAATTCCCGTGTGGTAGTTGGCGTTTCCGTCACTGCGGCCCGAAGCCGAGGTCGGACGTCCTGCTGCCGCCACGTGGCTGTGGAGGCTGTCTTGGGAGGCGGAGGTAACGGCGGTCATCTGCGGCAGGCTAGTTTTGCTGGCGGTGGCATTCGATCCGGCTTGTAGGTTCGGGAAGCTTTGAGCGGTGGTCTGGGGTGGTGCGCCGGTCGGGTAGGTAAGGAGGACAAAGGTAGCTGTCTTTGAGATCTGCTTGGAAAAGGTGTTGTCGAAGACCAAGCCGTACATGCCGCCCTGGCCTGGTGGCACATCCCAAGTGCCTGTCGACACCTTGTCGGCATCGCATTTCCCATGCCACTTTATAGGAATAAAGCCCTTGTTGGCGAGCTGCTCTTGGGCCGTGCTCGAGTCCCGCCTGGCGAAAGGTTTCTTGGGCTCGGCAACGCCAGAGGTAAAAGAACCTGGCGTCGCAGCATCGTCGTTCTGGTTCGAAATGAGGCCGGCGGCGCCTGTCCCGGGGTGCTTCACGACACCAAAGTTACTACCTCGGTGAGCGAGTGGTAAGCAAGTGTCCGAATCGGAGAGAGCAGGCAAGAGACGTAAGGGGGTAAGTAGCGATACGCACATGGACTTCTTGTGTGGCTGAACACTCCAGGAAATGGTATGGCCCTCATCGACCCTGACCCATCGTACGATGTAGGACTTTTGCGAACACGTTGTCAGCAAGGGAGACGTCTTTAGCACGGACGAGGCGATAGAAAGGAAGGCCGGACAAGTCAAGACTTGCGTACCTTGCTATGGATCTCCAACTGTTCAATACCCGCCATTTTTGCGGGTTGAGATGGGAGCTCGAGCTGTCGGTGAGAATGGGGGGAGAGGTTCGAAGCTGGTCGTCCAGTACGCGTTCTGCTTCCGGAAAAGGTGCCAACTCTATTAAAGGATCATGATGTGGAGAGCGGCGAGTTTCGATAACGGTTCAATGGGAGGATAAGGAGAGGGAGAGAGAGAGAAAGAGAGAAAGAAAGGGACGGAGTGTTTGTGTACGCGGGGAGGTGAGAGGAGAGACATATGTCACCCTTGTCGGGAGCTGCAGCAGCAGTTTACTTGTTCGAGGTACGGATACGCGGAAGAGGGAGTGTGGGACGTCTTTCTTGGGGCACCTCACCCAGCCACAGCCACACCTTACCTCATGGACGGATCGGTTGGTTGGGGGCGCAACGTCATTGGGGGAAAGCATAGGCCCAGGCCATAGGTACGCTGCACTGCATCCTGCAGGCGAGGCGACTGATTGGTTGGCCTTGGGGGGATTAAAGTGGAGACACGAACGCGGACGCGGACGTGGACTGTGACAAAACGTCGCCAGGCGGGCTGTGCGATGCGATGTGATGTGCAGTAAGCCGCGGACAGGTGCGGGCGCGGGCACAAACAGGGTGACAGGTGCTTGGCCTGGGGCAGGTCGAGATTGTCAGTGAGGCTGGGCTGTTTTGTACTACGCCGAGCATCTCCAAGAATCACAGCCAACCCATTCTGTTGACGCTGACCAGACAGACAGACGTATTTGCTTCCTCCTTGGGAAATTCCCGAGCATCCATCATTATTCTTGCATTCGTGGGCGATGAAATGGGGCCGATTGAATTGAGCCTATCCACACTCGGCATGTCTTTATCTTATCAGGCACAGGTACGTAGGCAGCACACAGGGCGGACGTTGTAAGACGACGTGTGCCGTACGACAACGAACCTGCGTGCCCACCCGCGTCAGCCGAGACCCGGGGATCATGGCATCGCACGCTTGCACGAAATGCCCGTGTCCCCTGTCCGCATTGGTCGGGACACCAGCGTTGTCGACCACACGGCAATATCGTTTGCGGCCGACCGAGACTTGTAATTCGAGAGTGCGCCGAAGAGTGGAACGCAACACCAACGGTACCCCGGATTCCGGATTCCGGATATTGCGGAGAGCGAGGAGAAGCCTGCTGCCGCCCATCTGTAAGGAACAGACCAGGTCAGGAGAGTGAAAGTGATGTAGGCGGTTTCTCATGTCATGTTGCGCAGGGACAAAGCGTTGAAACGGTTGCAGGATATCTAGATGCCGTTTCCGCGCTGGGTGCTGGGTGCTGGGTGCTGGGTGCTGGGTGCTGGGTGCCACGAGGACAGTCAGTAGCCGCGGATACGTCTCTCATGACCTGTGTCTCCTTGGCCGAAGGAGCCGCGCTTCATCCATCAGATACCCGCCGGTAATCAACCTTGCCTACTCGGTGGCTCCGGATGACAATGGCTGACCAGATGTTGATGGACTAGGTGAATGGGTGGAGGTGAGGACTGCCAGGTATCAGGACGACGGGGTCAGACAGCGGCTTATGTCATAGGACCCGACACGACAGACTGAACTGACTGCCTGTTGTGAACCGATTGCACGAGCGAGACGGGGTGCAGGAGCTGAAACCATTGCTTCCATCTGGCTGTGCCGTAGCTTCGGGACCGGGAGCAACAACTCAAACTGACAAGTGACAGCTCGCGAGCGGTAGTGGCAGTAAAGAGGCAATGCTCGCATTGTTCGTGATGGGCATCGAAACACCTGGTGCACGATGGCAGGCGGCAGATACCAGGTAACAGGTATACCTACACACACGTACCAGGTACGGATACTGGCCAGGAATTCATCTCGGCAGCACCCGGGCCAACGCGGCACCAGCGGAATTACTTCGGGGCCTGTCGAGGGCTCCATCCAGACTGTGTAAGGTAGATAGATACCTTACTAAGGTACTCTACACTGTAGATAGGTACATAAGTACTGTAGGTACCTAGGTACTTGGTACATAGTATCCGCACACTACACGTGCTTTATAGTGGATGGGACGTGAGTGAAATGATGATGGAACAGTCGCTCCTACCACCAGAAGAACAGTGAGAGCGCCAGCTACAGCATACACCCCAATGCGGCCTGTCTCCCTACAGTAATCAATCCACTTCCACGCGTGTTGTGTTGTGTTAGTTCCAGTCCAATCCAAGGATCCCTTTGGGCTCTGGTTCTGGGCAGATTTTCCATGTAATGTCGTTTCGTCGTCGTGGCCACTGGGGGGCATGTTTGGCCCCCCCCCCCCCAACCCACCACCATGATCACTATCCTCTTTGGGCTAGAGGCCCGACTCCACTAGCAACTTCCCCTCTTGCTTACTTGCACCAGCCCTGCCTTCTAGGTATCCTGCTTGTCATCCCGTGCTGGCTTGTCGGAAGTCGATCGTTCCCTTTTTCCTGAGTCGCGTACTATCCCGCCGCCCCCCTCAGACCACGACCACAACCGCCGTCACCACCCACAACCCATCCACCAAAACACTTTGGGCACCACGGGGTGGAGCGCCGCCTTTCATTACTGACGCATTCTTTTGTTATTCCGTCCACGCCAAAACCATCTGAACTATTGCACCAAAAAACTGGACAACGAGACATTCTCTGCGCCTCTTCTCGAATGTAGACTGGCTCGCTGCTTTGCCGTCTCACACTCCGACACCGCTACCGCTACCACAGCCTCCCCGACGCATGATTGAGGCCATGGTTGTCGCCGCGCTTCCCTTTCCACCTTCGACATCGGGCTCCCTCTTCTCCAGTGCATAGTTTATTTTCCCATGCTGCAAATTGCTCGTTAACCAACTACCCTCTCTGATCCCGCCCAATTCTTTCTCCGCTGCCCCTGGTTGGCCCCGAAGCACCCCTCAATCTGCTTCCCGATCCTCCAAGAACCGTACCGCAACGCACCGCACCGCACCGCACCGCACCGCACCGCACCGCACCGAACCGCGCCCTGTCCGACCCAAACTGCTCTCTGCCGAATTACGCCAAACCGCGCGCAACACCACTGTTGCCAACGTCGACCGTTGCACGCCCTACTCCATCATGGCTGGTGTCTTGAGCAAGCGCCAGCAGGCGCGTAACGAAAAAGTCCTCCACGATCTGGTCCAGTCCGTTGCAGGAAACAACTTCTGCGCCGACTGTCAGGCACGGAACCCAGGTAAGCATAGCCGTCCTGTCCCCGCCCAGACCTTTGCCCAGTACTGATGGTAGTTCACAGCATGGGCCTCATGGAGTGTAAGCGCCGTTGTCCCCCGTCCCGCCCTGTCTAGACGACGTAGATTCGAGTAGGATACCGGAATACGCGAGCAGCAATACTGACATGGACATGCAGCTGGGTGTGTTTCTTTGCATGAGATGTGCCGCTATCCATCGAAAGTTGGGCACACACGTCTCAAAGGTGAAATCCTTGAGCATGGACAGCTGGTCCAACGAACAAGTCGAGGTTCGTCCCAAATCCTTCGTGTGAACTTGGAAACGACGTAGCCTCTGACCAATCTGGCAACTATAGAACATGAAAAAAGTCGGCAATGTCAGGTCCAACCAGATCTATAACCCAGACAACAAAAAGCCACCCGTCCCCATCGATGCTGACGAGGCCGACTCCGCCATGGAACGCTTTATTCGCACCAAATACGTCAACAACAACCCTGCCCCTGTGAGGAAACACCACTCGGCCCTCTCCGACGAGGGCGTTCCGCCACCGCTACCGCCCAAGTCGGGGGGCAAGTTCGGGTTCAGATCCGCTTCGTCAATTTTCCCTCTGTCGTCTCGCTTGAGAAAGGATTCGTCGTTGCGCAACACGGTGCCGAGCCCCAGGGACATGCCCGGGAGCCCACCCCCCACCGATCTACCCAACAAACCCTCAAAGGTATTCGGCGCGAGTGTTTCCTACGAGCAGGAAGACACGGAAAGAAAGCTGGCGAGCTTGCGGGACATGGGGTTTTCCGACAACCAGCGGAACGCCATGGTGCTAAAGGGCGTCAGCGGTAACTTGGAGCGGGCTATCGAGACATTGGTGCGCTTGGGGGAGAGCGACACGAGGTCGCCATCTTTGACTGGGCCTCGTGACAGCTCGTTGCGCGCGACACGCTCCCATGCGAACCTGTCGACGTCGAGTGGCCTGTCTACGGCACAGCGGACATTCAGTGACCATGCCCATTCCCCTTCGACCGCCTC
This sequence comes from Colletotrichum cereale, assembly GCA_034509685.1. Classification (NCBI taxonomy): domain Eukaryota; kingdom Fungi; phylum Ascomycota; class Sordariomycetes; order Glomerellales; family Glomerellaceae; genus Colletotrichum; species Colletotrichum cereale. Next base: position 63,395 of record JASUDE010000229.1, on the reverse strand, counting down.
TAGCAACAACCCGTTTGATATGTTGCCGGCGCAGCCACAGTCTTCTCAATCGACGGGCACGCTACAGAACAAGAACCCGTACGCGAACAACCCCTTCGGGGCGCCGTCCCAGCAGCAGCAGCAGCAGCAAGACATCGACCAGGCTTTCGGCAACTTGTCCCTGGCACCTGCTCAGCCCCTGTTCCCGCACCATACTGGCGGTCTCCCAGCTTCGCAGCCGTTCATTCAACCTCTGCAGACGTATCAGCAGTCGATGACGCCCCCGGTGCCGCAGCAGCAACAGAACTACAACCACCCCGTGAGCTTTAATAGTAATATGACGTATCCGCAACCAATGCAGCCACAGACGACGGGGTACAATCCGTTCTTTACGAATCAGACGCAGTCTCAGCAGCAACAGAGCCTTGGCGTCAACACTGCTTCGGCATCAGGCCCGTTTGCCAACAATCCGTTCACGCGATCCCCAACGCGGATACAGTCCCCCTCGCTGGGTCAAATACCCGAACAATCGCAAACAAACTTCTATACCAATTCGCCGCAGACAATGTCGCCGCAGAACAGCAACCCGTTTTTCGCGCAGAGGAGCCCGCAGTCGCAGCAGCAGCCGCCAATGCAGCCGCAGCAGTTTCAGCAAAATCAGCATCCCTTCCATCAACAGGAACAGAACCCGTTCCACCAACAGGGACAACAGCAGTTCCAATCCCAGGGCCAGCAACAATTCCAGCAACAGGGGCAGCCTTTCCAGCAGCACCAAGAAACGGCGCAGCAACAATACCAGACCCCTGCTCCTCAGTCAATGTACCAGCAGCCTCAGCAGCCCCAGCGGCCGGACAAGGCTTCAATTCTGGCCTTGTACAACTACCCGCAATTGGCTCCTCAACCTTTCGCCAGCCAGACCCAAGCACAAGAAGCGGCGCCCGCGGACACCACAACGCCCCAGCATCCGAGCCACGAAACAATTGCGTCGATGCAGACGGCAGGGAGCAAGAATCCCTTCTTGGCAAACGGAACCGCGTCACCCGTTGTGGCCCCGGTCCAGGGAATCGGAACGGAGGTCGGACCACGCAAGCCGGGCGTCAGCCGGGAGAGCATGGCATTCACGGACATGCAATGGACAAACGGTCGTCACAGTCCAGATGCGTTTGCCAGTCTGAGCGCGAGGCACATGTAAGCCTGGCGGCAGTGCCGAGCCATGATTCTCTTTGTACATACCTGCCCTTTCAATTGGACTGTAAGATATTGTCGACCCCAGGGACGCTGCCATGTTTTCGCGTGCCTTGACGATGGAGAGCGCCCACAAAGATGGCGAGGTTTCTGCCTATAGAGACATCAACCCCCACCCTTTTTGGGTTATACTATTATGTGTCATCCGAATTTAGACTTATCGTTTTTTCTCTGATGATTATGAGCCCACGTTGATTAGTAATGCTCACATCCATCTGTGACGGGGAGACTTTACCCGCAAGGAGGAGGACGCGGGCCCCTTTTGTCGGGCAAGTCGGCCGCCCACTATTAGACCGGGATCGGCGACCCCACCTCCCCTAACCTCCGCGGAGAATTTGTACCGCCGACAATGACCGTCAACCGAAGCTCAAACGCCGTGAGGCTGACTTCAAACCCCGGGATTTGGCGAGGAGGCACAATAAAAGGCCCAAGGAAGCTTGCTCCGTCGGAGGTAAGGGGCGCAACACCCACCCCCCGCCCTGTTCGACTTTTCCGACGGCATATCACTCAACGCGCCGCGTGACCTTGCAACTGTGTAAAAACTCGCCCCATCCAAAAATACAACCAGCGGGCAAATCATGGCGACCCCCGAGTTCCACGCCCGTCTCCGCGCCGCCCTCCCCGAGGGGGACGAGGCCCCCACTCTGCCACCCGGGCCGGCCCTCGCCAACGCCTCGGCCTCCCTCCCGCAGCCCGGCCAGGAGGGGTATCTCTCCCCGCTTGGGGCCGAGGCCACGCTCTCGCACATCGTCGACGACGTCGTCCCAGGCCTCAACGGGCAGGCGCGGAGCGGGCGGTACTACGGCTTCGTCACCGGCGGGTCACTGCCCGTGGCCGAGGCGGCGGACAACATCGTCTCGGCGCTGGACCAGAACGTGCAGGTGCACCTGCCGTCGCAGACGGTGGCGACGGAGCTGGAAAGCGTTGCGCTGCGAATGCTTGCTGACGTGCTGGGCCTCGAGGACGGCAAGGGCGGGGAGGGGGAGGTTTGGAAGGGGAAAACCTTCACGACGGGGGCCACGGCGAGCAACATTCTCGGTCTCGCTTGCGGGAGGGAAGCGGTCGTTGAGAAACGAGGGGGCAGGGTTGGCGAGGCGGGCCTCTTGGGCGCGTGCTTGGCGGCGGGCGTGAAGGAGATCCAGGTGCTGACGAGCATGGGCCACAGCTCGCTGTCCAAGGCGGCGAGCGTGGTCGGGCTGGGCAGGGCCAGTGTCAAGGAGCTTCCTGCGAACGCCGATGAGCCGTGGAAGCTGGACCTGGGCGCCGTGGAGAAGCATCTGGGCAGAGAGGGCGTGGTGAGCATCATTGCCGTGAGTGCCGGCGAGGTGAACACTGGTCGGTTTGCGACGGGCGGCCTCGACGAGATGACGAGGTTAAGAGAGTTGGCGGATAAATTCGGGGCATGGATCCATGTTGACGGGGGTAAGTCCTACTGCTTGCGGCGCTTCCTCCGGGAGTGTTCTCGTAACTGACGAGTGACGGCAGCCTTTGGCATCTTTGCGAGGGCTCTGGAGCCGACGCCCGAATTTGAGAGGATCAGAGACATGGCGTCGGGGTTGGAGCTTGCGGACAGTATCACTGTCGACGGGCACAAGCTCTTGAACGTGGTACGTCTAGGTGTCCAGGGGCAGGCAACCTCCTGCGCCGATGAGATGAGTTCTTCTTTACGTAGGGGACGCTAACCGCTGCCATGCCATAGCCCTACGACTGCGGGATGTTCTTCACGCGCTCCCTGTCGACCCTGACATCCGTCTTCACGAATCCCAACGCGGCCTACCTCTCCTCGGGGCCCTCGCCGATCCCCTCCCCCCTTAACATCGGCCTCGAGAACTCGCGGCGCTTCCGGGCCCTCCCCGCCTACGCGGTGCTGCGTTCCGAGGGGCGCGCCGGCCTGGCCACGATCCTGGGAAGGATGGTCCTCCTTGCGCGCCGGCTGGCGCAGTGGATCCGCGAATCGGAGGCGTACGAGCTGCTTCCAGAGGGGGACTGGAACATGGACGAGACGCACATGGTCGTCCTCTTCCGGGCGTGGGACGGGAAGGCGAATGAGGAGCTGGTCGGGCGGATCAACGCGACGAGGGAGATGTACGTCAGCGGGACGAGCTGGAAGGGGAAGAAGGCTGTGAGAGTCGCAGTAGGGAGTTGGAGGGTTGATGTCGAGAGGGACTTTGCCGTCGTGACTCGGGTCTTGGGGGATGTTGCCAAGCCCTAGTGTCTCGATATCTCAAGCTATAGGTATTCTTTCTATAGGGTCCCAGTGCGAGAGGTGCCTGCCTGCCTATTCGGTGCGCCCCCTCGCTCCTTCCTTCTCGACCACATTTCATCTCATCCCGCCCCGCCTGTACTCACGTGCCATGCCTCATCCTGCTACCAGATACAGAACAACAAATAGACACCCACCATACCTACCTAAATCCAACTCGTCCAAGAAGATATCACCAACATGGGGGCGAGCCACTGGGCGTGGTGGTATCTCGATCAAACCATGGGTTGTGGTAGTGTCGCCTGGGCCGATTGTTCGATTCTCGCCTGGGTACCCTCGATTTTCGCCAATGCCGAACCGACCGAACTGATCGAATCTCCCAGCATGCGCACCAGAGATGTAGCTCCCCCCCCCCGTGGGAGTGAACTCTTTTGACTTCTTGGTGGTGTTGCCGTCGTTAACGTCTACTGGAGAGGTATTACCCCTTGAGTTGAGGTCTGCAGTAGCTACTCTATATGTACTTGTAAGCGGAGATACTTGCGTGTATTTATAACGCTTATATGTCTTTACGCCTCCCTTAATCTTATGTATCTAGAGTTACTATCAGGTTAGCTATGTTTCTAGAATAAGTGTAACGCGTGTTTTCCTCGTCTAAGCCTTAGTAGTAAGAGGAATTTTCTAGCAAATTCAAGATTAAGGCAGAGACAAGAGGCTTAAGATCATAGTTACATAGGATGCAGTAAGAGCAGTGTGAAACAGACTTATAAGATGTAAGTGTAGATCTACAAGAGAGGCTACTATCAGAATATTCCCCTGACACCATCTTAACTCTTAAGTTAGTAAGCTCTATTTATGACAGAAAGAGCTAAGCGACAAGCCCTCTTGAATGCAGCAGCAACACAAGCAGATCATTCAAGCAGTATAAGACTGCTAGTCTAGCACTTATACAGCTTATATCTGCAGGCAGGTCCCGTAACTTGCGGCCTGTTTACCTCTGCTACTCCTGAATCCCTTATTTTCGCTGCGTTAAGACCAAAGATAAGACGAATGCCGGGCAGATACTCCCACTCCGCACATGTCATGGACCATCATCCCTCGCCATTGAAGCACATTTGGCGTGGAATCTGAGCCAACGCAAGACCGAGGAACATACTCGCCTTCTAGACCACCCCGGGGTCGCGAGGGACCTCCTCGGACGGGTGTCGGTCTGTTTTCCCACGGGGTTTCTTTTGGTTTTGTTTGCTGGAGGTCTCCGTCGTGAGATGACCCGGTAGCAAGGCCCCACCCACATCCCGTATGTCACCGCTCTATGGACCGGGATCTAAGCCTCTCTCTCTCTCTCTCTCTCTCTCTCTCTCTCTCTCTCTCTCTCTCTCTCTCTCTCTCTCTCTCTCTCTCTCTCTCTCTCTCTCTCTCTCTCTCTCTCTCTCTCTCTCTCTCTCTCTCTCTCTCTCTCTCTCTCTCTCTCTCTCTCTCTCTCTCTCTCTCTCTCTCTCTCTCTCTCTCTCGCCTGACGGAAGATGCAAGATGCGAGCAGTTGAAACATATCGGAGGCCGGTGCACGGCAAACCACACTGATAGGATTCTATCCAAACCGACGGGCAGGAAACAAATAGCTCACGCCCGGTATACCTGTCTTTGGGCTGGCTTCACACGGTTGTTTTATGCATCCTAGGGGGGATGGGGGCTAGATTTCTAGTACGTGTGGTTCACTCTGACCACCGACTGGGCAAACTCTTGATTAGACTCATTTTCATCGGATTGAGTGTCGACTATGGATACTGTAGCGGCTATAATATACATGGAAATGCAGGCAATCAGCCTTGGCATCTGTGAGATCTGTCGGTGAGACATTTCACTGGTCTTCCTTCGCGGACTCTATCCCTCGTGTCCTTTCCAATAGACCAGCCCGTCCCAACACGCGTCCCTTCTCCCCCATCCGCTGGCGGGCTGCGTCTCGATTTTCCCAAGATATGCCGATGCAGTGTTGGTTGTGTAGCCTTCCCGCTTAATGCTGCGTAGAAGAGAAAGAGAAAAAAAAAAAAAAGAAGAAACAAAAGAGAGCCATTCCCAGCTGAAACATGGTATCATTGCTGTGCTTTCCCCCTTGAACGCCGTCCCTTTCGGTGACTCGTCGTAACGCCGGTGAACAAATAGATAGAGAAAAAAAAGTGCAAGGCCAGGGTTGCCAAGGATGCGATGTGTTTGTAGTTTCAACTTCTCGTCATGGCTGGAGAGGGACTTGTGACGACAGGTGGGGGTGTTGACGATGCCGACCCGATAGCTGCGCTATAATCGGGCGGCATGGAGCCTCGGTTGCCGGCTGTTGTACCACCGACGGATGTGAGCGGAGGAGTGGCACTCGTTGTGGTGTGCTCGACATGGGCCATCTCGAAGCTGCCGTCACGGGGCAGAGACTGTCCCGGCTTTGCCTTGCGTTCGTAAGCGGGAGGAGCTTCGCCGAACTCGTTGAGGCCCTCGTCGGTGCGTGTGGTCCACGCCCAACGACCATTCCGTGATGACCGCTGACCTCTCGCTCTTGGAGGATTCGCTTCCAGGTCGTGGCGGGGCCATGGGCGCTGAATGCCAAGCTTACGGAGACGGCGGCGGCGTTGGAACTGGATAAGTGTTGCGAGTATGCCAATGGCAAGGAAGACCACGAGCGGTGTCAGGATCCAGGTGTACGGCGTATCGGATAGCGAGAGCGGGTTGTTCGAGTGTCCGAAAGAGCCATCGGAGGAAGACATGGTGAGCAATGGGCGGCGGCAGGTGGGTTGAGGGAGAGGAGTTGGCCGGGCAGGGGAAAAAAGAACAGGCAACTAAAGCTGTCTTATTCGTAGCTCCGTGATGGCGGGTTCAAGTAAGCTTGGCCACGGCAGAGGCTGTGAGTGTGAGCGTCTGGTGGTGGAAGGCGGTGGCTTTTGTTTGGCTTGTCGGATGGACTTGGAGACTGACGTCTATTCTTGGGATGAAAGGGAAAGGCCCCCGAAGTTTGGATGGCCCGTATTACAAAGGTGCCGAGGGCGAAACAGGTAACGGGTAGAGGCAGCGGTGGTGATGCAAGGGCAAGGCGTTGGTCTTTCACGTCATCGTCGCGTGGCTCAGATGCTCGGAATTCGCTAGTGTCGCCTAGATACAGCAAGCTTCGATAGTTGTGATGCTGTGGTGGAGCGGGTTGAACGGAGGGCAGAGGAGACGGAGTGGAACGGAATGTGACGAGGTGATGGGAAGATATTCGGGTTCGGCGGGAGTTTGGCGCGTGGCGGTTGGCGCAAGCAAGGAGTGGGCTTGCGGGCGACGATGGAAAGTTCGTATTGCCTGCCACTCGCTGTGGGTAAACCCGGGCCCGGTTGTTTTTCTCCCCCTGATCCTGATTCGGGACGCAGATCGCAAAGTCGACCTGGTTGGTGTTTGACGTTCAAGGGAGGGGAGGGGAGCGAGACAGAGACTTGAGGTAAAAGAAAGAAAGAGAGGCGAAGAGAGGGAGAGGAAGAGTAGGTAGTGGGCAGCCAGGAAGGTTTAGCGAGCAGAAATAGTGGCGGGGAGATATTGGATATTTGGCTGCGAATGCCAAACACGGCTCAATAGCGGAGGGGAGTTCGAAAGTGGAATTCACTGAGCATGGGGCTGGAAGGAAGGAGCCGAGAGATGAACCATGTAATTACTGCTAGTGCAGGTGCACCGTGAAGTGAGGGACCGGGGCTGGCAAGGAGGTGCGGATGGATGGTATCTGTTCTGTATCCGCGGTGAGCCTGGAGAAAAGGCTGGGGTTGGTTGAGTTCGACAATAGGCGGGAATGTCCGCAGGGCGAGACAAGGTTGACCAGGCAGAGGGAGAGAGTATGTGGGTGTGGTTATGAATATTTAGATAATTGTGCTCGCTAGCCCACGAGAATCTACTGTTAACCGGTTATGGCCAGGAATCGACCCTTGCTTGGATCAAGGCTCACACAGGTTGACGGAGCCCAGGGCGCAAGAGAAACGGACCGACGACCTCGGGAAGTACGTGCGAATGCGGCCGACCTCCGTGAGCGCGAGCGATTGCGAAGTATTGCCGCAGGGCAGGGTTGCTTAGGAGCCGAGGGACGGACATCAGACGAAAAGCAAAGGGTTGGATTATTGTTCATTCACCTGTCTGGGAGCACGTCGGCTGGAGAGGATGCATTCGATGAATGATGTTTGGGATGAAGGAGAGCGTCTCATCGAGTGATGGACGATTGGACGGCCGGCCGCGTCAACTGTGCCGTGTCATTCGTAAAGTGTCAACCAGCACACACAGCCATCAGGACGATTTACACGAGACCCCGTACTATGTACTAAACCCACTGGGGGCGACGTACTATGTAGACAATGGCCCCGTCGACTTAGATGAACCCGGTTGAAACAAGAGACATCCCTGGACGGCGCTGCCAATTCATGGGCACCAATGCACCATCATCATGGCCTTATTCTTTATTCTTATTTTATTTTTGGAGGAGTGGAGGATCCAACGTCATAGCTGAAGTGAGTCTGTATCGTGTTTAACGTTTCCTTGGTACCTTACCTTAGTAAGGGATGAACAGGTCAACCGGTGACTAAGAAGCACCTGCTTCAGCCCCTCCCAAAAAAGCTTGTACTTTACATACCTACTTAGGTACTCCGTAAGGTAACCTAGTATTAGTATTATCTCGTGCACTACATAAAAATAAGACCTCAGTCACCTTACGGAGTACATGGGGCAAAGAAGGACCAGCTCCCACCTACCTACCTACCTGTCTGCTGTCGGTGCTCCTGTCCCGT
>JASUDE010000229.1:16608-55180 GCA_034509685.1 Colletotrichum cereale | reverse complement strand
GGGCCCCCCCCCCCCCCCCCCCCGTCGGGTCCAGCATGCCTTCCCAGGTCCCTTCGCATCCCCCCAACCTGACCTGACCTGCATGCTCACGGCGACTGTTTCAGCGGCTCGCATCGTTCCAAGGCTGCCTACCTACCTCACACGGCGTCAAAGCAACCGTCACCTCCAGAATAAAAGAAGAAATACCGCACACAGACGCGTAAACAATGCCTCAGCCCAGTGCCAACGAACCCGGCAGCCGTTGTGCCGCCCTCCTGCCTGCGTGTTCTGCATGAACTTTCCCGCAGTGGGAGTGGCTGCCATTGGTTCGCACTCGGGAGGCCTGCCGCGCCCCCTAGCAGACAAACCTCGCGATACCCTCCCCTGTCTGGCCTGCCTGGCCTGCGACGAGAAGCTTCATTGGAGCTGCTGTGGGAATGCGACAGACGCTGTTGCTACTACTACTATTACTACTACTACTACTACTACTACTACTACTACTACTACTACTACTACTACTACTACTACTACTACTACTACTACTACTACTACTACTACTACTACTACTACTACTACTACTACTACTACTACTACTACTACTACTACTACTACTACTACTACTACTACTACTACTACTACTACTACTACTACTACTACTACTACTACTACTACTACTACTACTACTACTACTACTACTACTACTACTACTACTACTACTACCACAACCTAGATTGGCTCGGCTCGAAGAATGGAACATAGGCAGGAATCCGTTTCACTCTCGCCGCGATACAAAGACGACATCGCGTTCGCCATCGCCAACCACTCGTCACTCACGCCCGAGCTTTTGTGCCCAGCTCCAACATCAGCCCCAGCCAGAAACCTGGGTGCAGAAATTGGCCAGATGGGAAGCTGTACCTTGTGACCGGGAAAAGGTGTGACTGGAGCTTATTATTCCTGACGATCCGACGCTCACAACTGCCTGTCACTGGCTAGTTGATCAGAGCCATGGGTGCTGGAAATTGGCCCTTGCACATCAGGATCAACTGGATAACTAGTGGGGCTCCAACCGTCGGTGAGGCCGGCCAACCACATGCCATGCTGTTCCTTCCGTTCCTCGTCCTTGCCTCAGGCCCCTCCTCCCTCCCCCTGTTGCACCCTGCATGCTTTCCCAAATTGCGTCCGACAAATTCCAGCTTGAGAATCCACATCTGCCACCACTTGAGTCGTCACGATACCTACTCTTGATCCCCAGTAATCCCCAGTAGCTCACAACACTCGAATTCGCACGCGACCGCCACTGTCCCTGCTGCTGTACCTTGCCTTGCCCGAGAGGTACCTACACGTGTTGCACAAAGCACCCGCGGATAGCTTCACTGCGCTTGCGGCTCTTGTCTTTCCTCTCCTCCCACGCCTCTCATCCACCAACAGCCATCATGCCGCGCGCCATCAGAGGTACGCTTCCCCACCACGCACCGCCTCTACATGCTCGAGCGCATGTCCGCCTGCCAACCTTGCCCAGATATCCCCAGCCTGCTGACGTTCGCACCCCGCCTTCCTAGGAGTTCTCATCGAGTGCGACCCCTCCATCAAGTCCATCATCGTCAACATCGACTCCAACAACCACGATTACATCATCGAGGACCTCGACGATCAGCACGTCGTCGTCAAGGAGAACATGGTCGCCGCCCTCAAGAGACAGCTCGACGAGGTTCGTTTCCATCTTGCCTTCCTGCCCTGCACTCGGACACTCGGGGACATGCACACTAACGGAACCTTACTTGCAGCGGCTGAAGGAGACGCAGCAGCCCGACGAGAGTTCAGACTCTGATTGATCAGCCAAGACGCCGACCCGTCGGTCTTCTTTTTTTATACACTTTACATTTTGTTTTTACGTTTACGCATAACCTTCGGACGCTCCCGCTTACTCTATGATCTGCTGCGTGCCGTCGTCTTTCCTATTCTTTGCCATGTGACGGTGGCTGCGCCGACCAACACTAGGCTATGCAACTCTATGCGATGCCATCTTGGCATCATGGCGCGATCGTACTCTATTATACATTCAAAGGGATCATATCTCTCCTTTGTAACGATATCCAATCGAGGATCTAGTGAGTGTGCAGGGATGGCTTGGAGGTTATAGGCTCTGGGCGCGCGCAGCTCATGTTCAATCGCCACGCCCAACCAAGTAAGGCTGGCATAGATGAACCTGCCGTAATCAGGACTCCATAAACGCGTTTGTTAGAGCTTCTCGAATACGGGCTTCTTCTTTGACAAACCAGACATCAGGGCAGTCTGGAAATCACTGGACTGCAACATGGCCGAGTTCCAAACAGTTGTGTAGCGCAAGTCTTAGCAAAGCATTAGCACAGTTCCAGAAACATAACAAAGGCAGAAAAGCCTCGGAACTCGGAAACACAATGGGACAACGTAGAACTTACTCTCCTCGACCGAGTGATCCCTCGCGTGGTTCAGCAGATGCTTGGTGCCCTGCACCGCCACGGGGCTCTTCTCGGCGATGAAGCCCGCGAGCTTCAGCCCGGCCTCGACGGCCGCCTCCTTGGACTCCAAGACCCGGCTGACGAAGCCGACGGACAGCGCCTCGTCGGCGGAGAAGTCGCGCGCCGACAGGCAGACGTCCTTGACCCAAGACGTGCTCCCCACAAGCTTGGGCAGCCGGCTGAGCGTGCCGATGTCGGCGGCGAGGCCGATGTCGACCTCCTTGACGGCGAAGCGCGTGTTGCGCGCGCAGATGCGCACGTCGGCGCAGCACGCGATGTCGATGGCGAGGCCGATGGAGATGCCGTGAAGGACGCAGACCACAGCTAAGTTTCCCGGGTGAGCCCGCATGTCCCGTCGTCGTTATACCGGGGTCCTCACGATGTGAGAGTCAGGGGAGGGGAGACGGGAACGAAGCATGGGAGATTTGGAGGAGGAGGAACACGACGTACGCTTCTCGCACTTTTCCACCGCGGCAATCGCGTCCTGGAACTCAACAATGTGCCGGCGCATGATGGTCGCGTACCGCGAGGGGTCGCCGCCATTCCCCGACATGATCGGGCTGTTGACGGCGTCCTGGACGTCGAGCCCGGCGGAGAAGGCGCGGTCGCCGACGGCGGAGAGGACGACGGCGCGGACGTCCGGGTCGTGGCTCAGGCGACCGAAGACGGCGCCGAACTCGCGCCAGACGGGCTCCGAGAAGGAGTTGAGCTTCTGCGGGCGGTTGATCTGGACGTGCGCGACGAAGGGGGCCGGCGAGGTGACGAGGAAGTTGGTGTAGGCGTAGTCCTTGAAGGTCGCCATGGCAGCGGTGGATGCTTGTGATTGCCGCCGAGGGGATGCTGGTGGTGGTGGTGGTGGTGGGGGTGGGGGTGCTATGAGACGATGGTATCTAGGTAGGAGAAGGAGAGTTTCGAGCCAAAGACAAGTTTGAGGCCTGGAGTCTTTCGATGTCTTGGGATGATTGCGGTTCGAATCACAGACGACAGCTTTTGCGAGTGCGATGTTGCGATGGAGAGTTTCCCATCGGCCTGCTGACGGCACCGACCGAGTTGCCGAGGCACGTCGCGCATGTTTTCCCCGACCCGATTGCTCAGGGTCTTGATCTGGGGTAGGATGCTGGCACGTTCAGGGAGTGGGGTTAGCGGTGATCACTAATCATTCCTTCGGCTTTTGCTGCTGAAGACCCCCACCACCTCTCTCTCACGTTTTGTATTCTTGGAACTACCTAACTACCTATTACGGATCGTGGTGTGCGGATTCTTTGGGGTTTTTATTCTATTCTTTCGACACCAATGCTTCCAGGGCACGATCGCCTGGCTACCGTGAAAGTCTTGAGCGGAAGACGGCGTCGGCTAGATGAGTCATTCGACGACATCATACGAATCGCCTTCAATGTTTCATAACGAGCACGGTAGCATTCGGTTATCCGGTTGATGCGCATGACAATAGGGCGCCGGTCTGTATAGAAAGAGTATGAAATGGGGGTAAACAAGCCTGCTTTCCTCATAGTAGCTTCATTTTCAGCGACTCTCGTGGTATAGGCGCTACCTGCAATCCGTTTCGACATGTTATTAAAAGCGCCTATGAAGCGGGAGACCAGCGAAGCACTGGCAATTCAAGATATGAGATGTTTTTTTTGTGCATTGCAGGAGTGGTGGAAAGTACCCCTCGAACACGCAGTGACCAATATCTAGGTTGCCAACTCTTGTCGTCTCTCGACCTACCCTTTTCCCCATAATCAGCCAAGTTTATGTCCGATAATTAGGTAATAGGCGAAACTGTTCCCACAGACAGCCTCCTCATGTGGATTCGGTACGGCGAGTGAACTTCCAAGTTCATCCGTTGATCAGGTTATGGCTTTATTCCCTTGCAAGAGACTTTTCGAGTAACGTCGGCCAGGCCTGCTGTTCAGGCGTTTTCCAACCTGCAGCGAGAACGGAAGTCTTGAAGAGTTTAACATCTGAAAGTAGTGTTGGACGAGGAAACTGTCGAGCTTGTCCAGGAGAAATGAGGTTTCAGGGGAACAGGCTTAACTACTGTCATGTCCTTTATACATGGAAGCAGCTGGTCACTTTATTACCGAAAGATACTTACCCCGTAGTACCAAGCTTTACCGGAGTAGTTATTCCACAACTGCAAGCGCCACTTGCCTTCTGCCGCATCGTGTTTCAATGCGGAAAGCACTCGACCAACTCAAACACTGCGTGCGGAAGGCACACGTCTGGCCGAATCCCCTTCTATATCCATTTTCACCCGACAGTGCAGCAAACAACTTCGCCCCTCCAACGCCACCGTCGTCCGTCTGTCCTCAACAGTTCCTCAACCGCCCTACGGGGACTCTCCTATATCCTCACGCCCATATCGTTATCATCGCCGCTCTCTTTCATCGCTCGATGCAGTCTCTATCTTGAACCCCATGTCTCGAGCTAGAACGAATCGGTCCTTGACACACCCGACCGAAGCTCGGCATCTTACAGATCCCAGTACTTCAGCCTACAAGCACACAATCTTGCGACGATACAGCTCGGCTGATAAACTTGGAGAAAGACCTACCCGCAGCCTGATATCACGCTATTCCGAATCGCCGCCGACCACCGCTCGTATTGACTTTGACTGCTTCTCTCGGGCAAATCTCGCCCAGAGTTCACGGCCCACCGCGGAGACGCCAGCGATGATTTCAAACTTCTTCCACCCAACAAAAGCTGCCGACAACATTGTCCAAGAGCAGTTAAAAGCCACTGACGATTTTGACGATACCCCCTTACCCAGTCTCCGACCTTCAATGGCTGACCTCTCGTTAAAGAAGCCGGAGAAGGATGTTGCTTCCAGCATTTCCTCGACCAGAAGCGGTGCCTTTCGTCACGCGCTTCTCAAAACCTCTTCAGGGCGCCCAATGCTAATCGAAAGAGACCTGCCTGTGCCTCCTATCCTCAGCCGTCAAGCCAGCAACAATCATCTACAGGACGAACAGGACGACAAATTCGGCTACGAAAACAGGTCGAGGATCGCGATTCCATCCAGGAAGTATCCACACGCTCAGATGCAAGGCAGCTCTCTTCAGCATAGCAGCACACAACTTATGGATTCCACGGCGAATATTGACCCGTCGTTTCCGCGAGAGCCTGTCTGCGTTGATCCCCTTATCCACCCAGACCAGTCTCATATCAAAGCTCACCACCGCGGTCTCCTAAAAGGTGCCGACTTCTGCGACACTGGTGTTTCTGGACAACCAATCGCCCAGCAACCAGTCGAGTTTGCCTGTTCTTCGCCGCCATCATCTCCTGTTTCCTCGGAGGCAGAAGTCGTCCATGCCAAAGTCCGACGTGCAATGACGGGCGATGACCTATGTATTTCTACCGTCGAAGTCACCGTTCCAAAGCATGGTGGCCATAGCCATGCCACAAAGGTGCGGCCAGCATTCAATCTTTCTACCTTTCATTACCCCGTCGTGGACCAAGAACCCCAGTCTCCTTTTGCAGTCTCCAAGGTGCGGTCTTTCGACCCAGCCAAGGAACATCTGCTCTCAAAAAACAACGCTGGCGAGCCCCCAGTTTTGAACGACACTGAAGGCCCTACGAACATCCCTGTGTCCAAAGTACGCCCGTTCACTCAAGAACCACCTCAGTTGAACCGCCACGCGGGGCATCAGTCGGTATCCAAGGTACGAGCTTTCAGTGACGAGTCTAAAACCAACACCGAGAAAGACCGAGAGAAATACTTTGCCATTGGTTCGGATGAATCGGTGAATAAGGAATCTGCCGAAGTCAATGAGGCGCCGTCACCCATCACACCGCGCTCCAGAGGAAGCACTATCGACTACAAACGCACCGCACAGTGGCTCCGTGATATGTTAAAGAATCCACAGTCGCATACTGCAAAGCTGACAGAAAGACCATCCAAGACGAAGCGCCCATCTTATGCTCCACTGAGGGATTCTCCAGGGGAAAGCCCGGCCCCCCGGAAGATGACTCGACATCCAACCCTACCGCCTTTTGATGTCGAACCTGGCATTTTCCAAAGCACTTTTGGAGAGCTAGAGCGTCTGCTGCACGAGGCATTGTCGTTGGCATCACAAGTTGCGGACCATGAAGAAGCAAAGACTCCAAGTTCCGGTCGATCTCCCTGTCATGTCTCGAATGAGGTGGTATCGCCCACGATCCCATTTGCCGAGACCCAGCAATTTTCAGATGTCGAGTTGGACGAAGGCAAGGGGCTAAATCAACACTCACAAAAGCGCGCTGCCACGTTTCCAAATACTGATTGGCCCATTGTGCGTGGTGTGGACGATCTGTACAGAAACATATCTCTGACTCCACAGACCACAGAGCTTGAGAACATTCTTGGACAGAATAGCAAGACCCACCAAACCACTCGGAGGACTCAACGTAGAAGAAAGTCTCGTTCTCGTCAAGCTGGTCCTATACCGGAGAGGATCTCAAGCAGGAAAAAGAGCAAAAGTCTGAAGAAAACGAAGCGTACCAAGTCGAAGCCAAAAGTTAGACCACCGCCTAGAGACTCAGATGTATCCAGCATGGACGGGTCTAGCGAATCCTCCCTAATCGACTACTCGAATCACTTTCAGACTCGGAATGAGAGCAGTGTACCGACTCTTCCTAGAGCAAGCACCAGGCGAGTCCCCTTTTTGTCCCGGAACACCGGCGAAGATGCTCTTCCAGAAAGAGATCTGGCAGGTCGTCCAATCCACAACAGCCGTGGCATCAGCCTACGAGGAAAGTCCCATGTAAGTCTACGTGGCGTACAAGCGTTCAGTTTGGCCAAGTCGAAACGACGCCAACCGATTGCTCGAGACTGGTCCCCGGTCCGGAAGAGAGCGATCGCGGCGGTGGCTTGTATCAGCACAGCATTCATTGGTCTGATCATCGGAATCTACGCCGGCTTGGTACCGTCATTACAGTACTACATCCTCGATACGAGTCACTCAATCATCAATGGAAACGTTGGCTGCTTTCTGGGTATGGCTATCCCGACATTTTTCTGTTGGCCGCTCCCCCTCGTGCATGGACGCAAGCCATACATCACATCCAGCCTGGTCTTGTCCATGCCGCTACTCTTCCCACAAGCCCTAGCTGTCAGCGCCCAACGATTCTACAACCTCACCGGATAGCGGATGGTGTTGCTGGTAACCCGTGGTTTAATGGGTGTATGCCTTGGTTTCGCGAGCATGAACTTCCATTCCATACTCACAGACCTCTTCGGCGCATCTTTGATGAGCAGCAATCCTCACCAGGAAGTTGTCGATGACTTCGATGTAAGGAGACACGGCGGCGGTATGGGCGTCTGGCTAGGTATATGGACGTGGTGCTACATTGCCTCCCTCGGCTTCGGATTCCTGATCGGAGCAGCGGTGATCGACCAGCTCCAACCAGCCTGGGGGTTCTACATCAGCATCATCCTCGTGGCTGTGGTGCTCTTGTTGAACACACTTTGTCCCGAAGTACGCCGCTCCGCCTTCAGAAGATCAGTCGTCGAAGTCAGAACCGGCACTGATATCACTCGGCGTGTTGCTCGGGGTGAGATCATGATGCACCGTGTCAAAGATGGCCCAAGATGGTGGGGACAGGAGCTGTATCATGGAGTCGCCCTTTGCTTTGAAATGCTACGACAGCCCGGTTTCGCAATCATTGCGGTCTACTCTGGTTGGATCTACGCTCAAGTTGTTCTCATTATCGTTCTGTTGGGTTCACTGTCTTCAAGGTTCTATCGAATGCGTTCGCCATACGTCGGGCTCATGGTTGCTGCGATGGCATTCGGGGCTGTACTTGCAATACCCTTCCAAAAGGCGAGCTTCTTTTCCAGGGCAAGACACACGCAGGTCAACACCAGCCGTTTGACGTTCGACAAGCAAATGACATGGACATCGCATCTCCTCCGTCGCTCCGTATTCACTATCGGTCTTCCTCTGGCAGGTCTCGTCTACACATTGGTATCCACAGGCCCACCGATGCACCCTAGTGCTCCTGCTATTGTCGCTGCTGCGATCGGCTTTCTTTCATGTCTGGCAATCTCGGAATGCAACGGACTCATCATGGAAACTTTTGATACTTCAGATCTTCAACCCGGGATGACGGGCCGTCCTCGGGGCAACTCGGACATGGCGCAAAGAAAGAAGAACTACTCGGCCTATCCTCGTGTCACTGCCGGGTTTGCCGTCTGTCATACTCTCGGATTCATCTTTGCAGCTGGGGCAACCGCACTCGGCGGCACGGCGCAAAGAAATCTGGGTCAGAGGGCAGCTACTGGAGTGGTTGCCGGTATCTTGTTTGTTATGACAGTCATACTGTTGCTGGCTCTGGCTCGCTTCAAAGAGGTCGTAATAATCCCTGAGAGCAAATCTGACGAGATGGACAAATGGACTGCCGCCCGAAGACAATCCATCAGACGCCGTGACTCACTACCCGCCGGCACAGTTGACGACAAAGATGTCATCGCCGAAGAAGAGCCGTGGCGTCCTTTCATCGTTGGCAATCCCACCAGCAAGACACGACGGGTCAACGTTCTCGAGCTGGGCGGCATGTCGCGTTTCACCGAGATCAGAAAGAGGAACAAACTCATTGACGCTAACCAGCATCTTAACCGAGCCGCTTTGGATGCCGGGTTGGATGCCCTAGAAGACCAAATCAGCGACATCGTGAGCGATATTACCAGTGACGCTAAAGATATCGTTAGAAGAAACAGTCAACGAAGCCAGCGCACTTCCCGCTCGCGGCGGAATCATCGAAGCGCGACGAGCGAGGGGAGCGGCCACTCATCTATTGAAATGACTTCAATGGATGACAGAATTTCACTCAGCGGTCATCGTCCCAGAGTCCCCCCTGATGTCTACAGTGAGCGAGAGTGTCTTCGAGGCCAGACGGTGAAGGAAGAATGAATGCCAAACTTGAAGGACGCTAGGGCTGAATGGCTGCTATCCTTGAATGAGAATTGTCCCGCAGTCATTGCTATGTGGAGTCATCCATGAGCTTGTGGGTGGGCATAGGCTTGTATTACAGAAAAAGATTGCACTTCCTAGGGAACATAGTTTACAAACATGATGGGCAAGAACTAGAATGAGGAACCGTTTTTTAAATTCTTTCCAAAGACCAATTCCTTTGATGCCATGACTCTCTTCTTTCTTCTTCTTCTTCTTCTTCTTCCTCTCCCTCTCTCTTCCTCTATGCCTTTGCATCCATATCTGGTGCATTTTGAACATATTATCAAATCTATTGAAAGTGTGTGTGTGTGTGTGTGACGGGAAAGAAAACATTAATGGTACAAGCACACCAAGGAAAAAACGCATGCCGAGTCTCGTAGAGCGAGAGAGTGAGGGGGTATAGATAAAAACTTCGTCTTCGTCATATGTAAGCAATAGAAAAGAGAGAATGCAATGAAAATGAACTAGTAGACGTCGGGTGGTGGGGTCCTTCATGACCAACCCCCTTCCCCTGGCGCGTAGGAGGACCTCGTCATTGCACGTTGAGGAACAAGTCGTCGCCGCGCCGCGTCGGGGTCAGCTTCGGCTGCCAGGTCGGCGTGCTGGGCAGGCCCCCCCCTCTCGCGCCGGAGCGGGACGGGAACCCCGGGGGCGCAGGGAAGAAGGCGTCGGGTGAGAGAAGCATGTCGGTTCTTCCTCCGGCCCCGGCGGCGCCTCCCGGCCGGGAAGGTCGCCAGTTGGGGCTGTGCCGGATGCCGGCCGTCGGGAGGGTGAGGGCAGCGGCACGCTCGGAGCCAAGGCGCTTGGACAGGAGGGAGGACGTCGTCGAGGGGGTGGCGACGGAGGGCGACGTTGCCGGCGGGGACGGGGGGCGGGGCGGGGGCGCTGTCGTGGTCGACAGCGACGACGACGACGCCGGTGACGAGGTAAAGGTCGGCGCCGGGCGCCGCATGGCTTGGGTTGCGACGTGGTGCGGGGACGGTGAGCCGGGCGAGGGCCGTCTGGGGGGCGGTTGCTTCGGGGGCGGGGACTGTTTCGGGAGCGTCGTGGGCTGGAAGGATTGCCTTTGCTGCTGGGAGCGACGGCGCTGGTGCTGCGAGAACGACTGTTGGCTTGGGTGAGGCCGGGGCTGTTGCTGCTGCCGCTGAGAAGGAAGAGACAAGTAAGCGGACTGCTCCTGTTGCTGCGGCTGTTGCTGCGGCTGGCTACGAGAAGGTGGATTTCCCCAGAGCGCCCTGTGTACGGTTGCTGACTGAGGTTCCCGGCTCAGGGGCGCTTGCTGGACCTGCGCCGTCTGGGGTTGCGGGTGTGAATTGCTGGTCTCGATCCGCGGGCGTTGAGGCTGGAGAGGCGGAGGGTAAAGGGCTCTCATCTGCGGCGGCCTTTGCGTGGGCGCAGGGTCCCAATGCTGTTCCTGCTGTCGGCCTTCCGCCCGCGGAGGGGGGGAGGGAGTCACGAGACGGAGCGAGGGCGAGCCCGTGGCTACCCTGTTCGGGTCGGCGACGGCGGGACGTGGCCTGGCGACGGGTTTGCGAGGCACGTCGTAGCTGGCCATGTGAGGGCCGTTCCGGGCCTGCTGCTGCTGTTGCTGCATCATGCCCAAGGTAGGACTGGGTTGGCCCGGAGGGAATCCACCGTAGGTTCGCGTAGGCGGAGCCAAGAGGCGGAGGTGATCGTTGCGCGGCTTGGAGCTTGTGCGCCCAGGAATCGCGGGGTAGGATACCGGGGAGCGGCCGCTCGGGGATGCGTTCGAGGCCGGGGACTCGACGACAGGGGAGAGGCTGCTCTGCTCGATGACGGGCTCAGGCTCAGAGCTCGCGACGGAGGAGGCGATTGTGGTGGCCGAGGCATGGGAGTCGTGGCTGTCGGAGCGTTTCGGGGCGATGACGGCGCTGGCCGCGGCCGCGGCTGCGGAAACAGCGCCGGTCGCTCCAGATTTTGACTTGGAAGAGTTGCGGCGGCCGAGTGAGTTGCTTCGACGGCGGGGCGGTTCGGGGTGGGAGAAGGACATGCTCGGCACCGGGTGAGATGCTCCACCGGTCTTGGGGGCACCGCCAGTCTGGATGCCCGTGTTGGGTCGCGTGGTGCCTTGAGAGTACACGCTTGAGGAACGCGACTGGTGAGCCGCTGGTGGGGCCGCGAGGGCACCGGTACGGATGATCTCCGCCGCGGGCAGAAGGAGCGGGGGCGGTGGCATGCGAGCAGCGGAGGGGGCGACGGGGCTTCCACCTCCGTGGCCCATGCCCGCTGTGGTGGCCGTGGCTGCGAGCATGGCGGACTCGGCGTACGAGGGCTTCACTATGGCGCCCCCTCCCTCGCTCGCGCCGGAGGCGTCGAGCTCGGCGATCTGCGCCATGTGAGTGGCGCTCCTAGAGTCTCCGAGCACCCAGTTGCCGTTCTTGTCAGCGACGTAGAACGTCGCTGACTTGGGGTTGCTACCAACCGTTGCCGATGGCGGCCTCCAGATGTTGTTGGAGCGTGCAGAGCGTGCCGAGGTGATGGCGCCGTCTTCTTCAAACTCGGTCATTGTGCTCTCCCGGGCATTGTAATGGCTCTTGGGAGGCGCCGTGAGCTTGGCCGTCTTGAAGATCTGGGAGTTTGTCGGCTGGGACCCTCTCTGCTCCTGTGGTTGAGGGGGTGACGAGGACGAGAGGTCGACTTGCGGAATCTTGAGGGAGAGAACTGGCTTAGGGGGCGAGAGCGAAGGCTTTGCGGGGAGCAGTCGCGATGTAGGCCGGTTCTGTTGCGGAGGCGGAGGACGGAGCGCAGTGGACGGACTCTCGGGCTGGGACACCGCAAGCCCAACCGCCCCAGGCCACCAGCTCAGGCGGCCGCTCGTCCGGGTGCGCGCCGCGGGAGGCGGCCGCGGCGGCAACGAGGGGGACTGCGCATGGTGAACGGGTGGAGAGATGTGGAAGATGTTTGCGGGGCCTTCTTGGGGGTGGAATTCCCACGAGTCCTTCTCGCGGACAGGGAAGAAGCCCGTCTTGACGTCTGGGTAGTTCTTTCGCCGCCTACGACGGGCAAGGTATATGGCGAGGATGGCGAGGCCGAAGGCAGCTACAAGACCAACCGCCAGGCCTGCCACTTGACCCGTGCCTAACCCCTCAGAGGGCCCGGAGTTGGCTTCCTCGGCTCCTGGCACTGGAGCCGCGGTTGCGGATGGAGTTGTCGTGGATGACGACGGCAAGGGAGGCGTTGTGAGCACGCTGCTTGTCGTGGAGATACGAGAGGTGTTTGACCTCGTGAGGGTCGTGAGCGTCTGCGGGATGGACGGAGTGCCTGTTGCCGAGATGAGGGTTGTTGGGAGGGAAGTGGTCAGGGGAATCGTCGATGTCGGGGGTATTAGCGATGTAGTGGTTCTCGGGGGCACAACAATGATGCCTCCCGACGTGGGCAGAATTAACGTGGCGATGATGGCTGTGTGCGTAGGGTGAATAGCACCCGGCTGATGCGCACACATTTGGTATGCCGCGTCAATGACAGTTTCTGGTGGAGGTTAGTTGCTTGCTGCCGCCCTCGCGTGGGAGGGTGCATAGACATACGGGGCGCATCGCTCTCGCGACAAAATCCGATGCTCTTCTCCGCCACGATACACTGCACTGCACCCTCTCCTATAGTGAGACCAGAAAAGCCGATATTGGCGCAAAGGCATTGCAAAGATGGCGCGCTGCCGCAGGTGCTGAGTGCATAATTGGCGCTCAGGTGAGAGCGAAAGCATGCGCGGGCACACGGCGGCACAAGTCTCGTAATCTCGCTCGACAGGTTGAACGACGTTGCAGTAGTGAAGGAAGCCGACAAGGTGAGAGAGAGTGTCCAAAGAAGAGGCTTGAGGGCCATGGTACGAGAGGACATCTGGTAACCAAACATTAGTACCGTTAAACATGATGACTCGAGACTTTTCTTACCTGGATGAAGGTCCCATCCTTCATACGGTCCGACGACAACAACGAACTGAGTCTTGGAGATGTAAGTATTTTGCGAACTCAGTTGGAACCCAATGTCTCTACGTCGATTGCTTAGAGCAGTAACGGGGCTCCCATTTAATGAGCAGGCCGGGAGTCTAGAATACGAACCTTTCAAGAGAGTACACTTATTAGGTTATTAGTAAACGACCTGCGTTTCAGGAATATAGTGATATAATGATGTAATAACACAAGAAACCACTCGATGCCGTATGCTCCGGAGGGTTGGAAGCTGAACGGAAAAGATCTAACCGAAGACAAGAAAAGAAAGAGGCTATTCCGAGCAGTGCAGCCAAGATGCAGAATGTAAAAGGAGAAGCTGAGAAGAAGCTAAAAAACTAAAAGAGACGCCGTCGGGGCTCAGCGGTGGACATGCAACTCTTCATACATGGATGGAGACGCCCCAAGAGAGAAGGAGGCTGGATATGTCGGCGGGCGAAGGGACAGACGAGGACGGACGAACACTGGTACCCACACCCCTTCCGTCATACTAGATGCCGCCGCTCACTCGAGCCGGGCTGCACGACGCGCTTCCTCTCCGCCCGACTTCATTCGAGCACAGCAAACGCTCGTAACTACGAAAGTGGGAGACGAGCAAGCAGTCCAATGCCCTGCTTCACCATGGCGCCAACCTGCAGGGCTGGGTTCGGTTCCTGCAGTCGCGTACAGCAGCGGCCCGGTGTGCTTGCCAGCCGCTGGTCGAGATCTCCAGGAAATGACGATGACCAGACAATCCGGGAGACACCCGGCCCAGTTTCGGGCGTCTGCCATCGATGCTGGTTGGCTGTAGCGAGTCGCTATTTCGGGGGGTTTGCAGTTGTATCTTAGATCCAGAGTTGTGTGGCGGTCCAGGCCAGTGTGCAACCCTTGCTGCATGCCATCATGCCAGGGTAAATAAAGGTCGAGCATCCAATCAATATGCACACGTCAGACGAGGATATGCACTGTCAGTGGCTGAGGTTATCCCACACTGCCCCCCCAAATTTAGGCGCCCAGTCTGCTCCTTAAGCGCGGAGGTTGAACAAGAACCAAAGGGGTCGCGTCGAACCGCCCGAGGCCCGGCGCCAAAATGGTCGGTCGCATCACGTGATGCGGATCGGAGACATCCCAGGCCAATGAACGCAAGGGCTGCCATCCAGCGTCAGACCTGTCGCCGGCCACTCGTTTTCGGGCGTCCGTTCCATGGTGTGACCGCCTCCTCCGTTTCGGAAATCGTGACTTCTAGATTGATGGATGTGATTGAGTCTGCAGTTCTCAGACGATAGCAACCCATCATGCGACGCGGGCGAGTATAGCTGCGCGTGAATGGGTGGCGCAACTGAGCTTGACACGCTTCTCCAACGATAGCAACCGCCGCGAGGGACGGATGCAACCTCGCAACTCCCTAGTCACATATAGACCCCATCACTCTCTCGGCGTTTTGCTCGCCACAGACTCTGAGGGTGTAGCCTTCGTCGAGACGCAAGTCCGTATCCAAAGCCGTCATGAATACTGCTAACCCCCAACCCAATTTTGCCTGTCACTGGGTGTTCCGAAACCACCAGTACTTTGTCCCTTCGTGGCAGGCAGCCTCGGCACCTCCTGGCGCGTCGTTGTTGATCCTATAGGTGCATGATGCGCTCTGGTTATGTCAGCTGTTTTCGTACCGCATGAAGGCCTCAAGCGTTTGGTCAAGTACCCGTAAGGGCTAGATCAAACCAGCGGGGTAGCCAGATTCGTCAATGCTCAGGAATTTCCATTGTCTTCTTTTGATGGTATCTTATTTTGTCGTAGCTTCTGCTGAGAAGCTTCTGTCCTCATCTGAGGACCTCCAAATCCACATCACATCCGAATGTGGGAACTCTCGGGAACGGGCCATATAGTCTTATGTGTCTGAATAACCACACCACAGCCATTTCTCCTCCTTCCGCGTATTCTTCTCCGTTGACGAACGAAGCGGCGACAAACTAGTACTAAGGCTTGACGCTGGCATCGGTGGCGCTCGGGGCGAATGCGGCCTTGGCACGGTTGGACTTGATGACTTTCTGCACGTCCTCTTCCGTCTGGTCCCAGTCGTTGGCGTCAAGCTGCACAAGGTCGATCTCGTACAGGTCTGCGATTTGCTTGAGAGCGTAGAAGCTCTTCTTGTCGTAGACGAAGCTGATACTGACACCGATGCGTCCGAAACGTCCAGTGCGGCCGATACGGTGCAGGTACGTCTCAGGATCGGGCTCCGAATCTCCACGCCCCTTCATAGGGATGTCGTAGTTGATGACCATCGACACGCTGGACACATCGATACCCCGAGCCAGGACGTTGGTGGTGAGGAGAACCTTGGACTGACCGGACCTGAATTCCTCCAACAGGCGGTCGCGCTCAGGGCCGTCCTTGGCACCGTGAAGGGCCGACACACGATGCCCATCGGCCTCCATTCGTCTCTTGATCTCGTCGGCGCTCTCGCGAGTCTGATTTATTAGCTTGCGTCACGGTTTCCCTCATTATCTGAAAATATTCCGAACGTACCTTGACGAAGATAACGGAGGAGCCAATGGTCATGAGACCGTAGAGCTTGACGAGGACTTCGTACTTGTCCTGCTCGGTCGGGCAATCGATGTACATTTGGGAGATGCCCTTGACGGTGAGCTCGGTGTGCTTCAGGCGGATTTGATCGGCCTTGGGCGCAAACTTCTCGGCAAAGCCCATAACCTTGTCCGGGAAGGTGGCAGAGAAAAGGAGGATCTGGATGTCGCGGGGGAGCATGCTGTTTGGTGTTAGCCTAGTCGGTTACGGCGAGGTTCAAAGGCGAGCCCTACTTCTTGACTCGGACACACTGATCGCCAAGGCCCTGCTGGTCAAGCATGTTATCGGCCTCGTCAATAACAAGGAGCCGAAGCTTCGACACGTCCAGCTGGCGTCTGCGGACGATGTCCATGACAGTACCGGGAGTGCCAACGATGACGTTGGCTCTGACTGGCGCGTTGCGTTCGAGGGCGCCAGGAAGAGCTGCAGCCACTCTAAGACCCTCGCAGAAGCTACCAATCTTGCCAACGACTCCTTCAATCTGACGCGCAAGCTCACGACTGGGCGCGAGGATAAGAGCCTGGGGCTGCTCGAGCTGGGTATAGTCGACACGGGACAGTGTAGTGACGACGAAGGCAGCGGTCTTGCCAGTTCCGGATTGCGACTGGGCGATCATATTGCGGGGAGGGTCGGCAAGCATCAGGGGAAGAGCCTTCTCCTGGATCTTGGAGGGCTTCTGGTAGTTGAGGCTGAGGAGACCGCGAAGAATAGGCTCGGGTCTGCGAGATGGAGAGGTTAGATGTGCTCTCCGATGGCCGGACTAGACCACTCACAGGTTCATGTCGCTGAAGGTGGCAGCAGAGTAGAGAGTGCTGGTTTGATCGGACTGAAGGTCGCCCAGCTTAACGTCGACATCGTAGGTGTTCTCGATAAGACCAGATCCACCGAGAGCTTCAACGTTGCCGTCGACCTGGGGAACCTGAGCATCCTCAGCCGCGCCCTCAGCGGGGGGCTCCGTGATGCGACTGGCGAGGTCGGCCATGTTTACTGGTATTGCGCGCGGTCGTGAGGATAACCTGGAAGGGAGATGTTGGAATCCGCGTGGGGAGTAAGTTGCAAGGATGCGACGTCGTACTTGGCTGGTCGGTTGCAGGTAGGAAGTAGCGGTATGCGCACTTCACCTTTGCGGCTCCAGCGACAGGTTAGTTGATGACAAGAACGAGGGTTGCAAGGGAACACAATGGATTGAAGAAGGTAAAAGGGGGGAGTAGAGAAGGTGTACTCACTTGCAATCGAGCCACTCCTTCTCTGCCCGTGGTTGCAAGAGGTCGGATGGGTGACCAGCGTGGGAGGGGGAAATGTTGTTTGTTTTTTGCGATGGCAGTTCGGGAGCTCTTGGAAATTCTGGGAAGCTACGTCGTCTGTCACTCCTACCTGTGACGACCAAAAAAGCACTCCAAAGTGATGGCGGGGCTACGCGGGGCACAATGTGGCCTAACAATCCAGGCCCAAGCCAGGCACATTTCGATCCGACCGGGTTACTGTCTACCTACCTACACTACATGTTGTTTCCCGATGATTCACCGACCAGGTACGAGGTAAGCCACCTGGCGGGGGGGGGGGGTTCGTCACCTACCAGTTGACCCGCGTGCCATGTTTCATTATTTCCTTTGGTTCTTCGGGCTGCAATAGTACCAAACCAAATAAATCATTGCGCCCAAGAGCCTCACATCAATGGTTCCTCCTTGCTCGCGTGCCGTTCGTTTCATTACTATCCAACGCATTTCATGCAATTGACATGACAATACTAACGGAATTCTGAATAGCATCGCAATAGCACCTACTCACGGCCTGGCGCATGCGGCATATGTGACAAACAGCATAAACGCATAGGTACGCATAGGTTGCCCCTCAATATCTATCCGTACCTACACTGCTTGTGCCGCGCTGCTTGGAGCACCCGAATGCGAAACCCCTGCTCTCAGGCTTCAATTGGCACTAATGGGTGGGTTCTAGCGGCTGGCAACCGGTCCGGCGCCCCCACCAGCCCACCACAGGCCCCTTGAGCGCACACTTACTGCATAGTAGGTAGTGGACCGAGCAG
This sequence comes from Colletotrichum cereale, assembly GCA_034509685.1. NCBI lineage: Eukaryota > Fungi > Ascomycota > Sordariomycetes > Glomerellales > Glomerellaceae > Colletotrichum > Colletotrichum cereale. The sequence goes on along the minus strand of JASUDE010000229.1, from coordinate 37,203 downwards.
CCGGAGAAGCCAGGCCTGGGAGGGAGAAGGTTCCAGCTGGCCAAGAAAAGGAGCTGACGACGTCCCCGTCCGATGTCCATGCACGCTGCAGCCCCATGTTTGTAACCAAAGAAGGTACCCAACAGGCCAAACAAGGCAGGTGAGGTACATGTACATCACATTACGTCCATGTTGTGGGCGCAGCGCAAAGCAGCATCGACCTCGCTTCCCGCGTGTCTCTCTCTCTCTCTCTCTCTGTCGCCGACAAAGATCGCCGTCTCTAGGGACTTTTACCCGACAAGGCGAGGCATACATACACGTTATCTTGGCTCTCCTTACTCAACTGTACATATCGTTCGGGCGGCCTGCGCCTCCTGCTAGCATTCATCTTCTGTCTCCGCCCAGTTCTCTCCCAATTTTAACCGTTTTGGCGGGGTTAGCCTTACACGATTGCTCCCCCACTGCGCTGACCTCCTGCTCGGGCCCGCAGCCCACAGTTGGTGGTTTGTCCTCTTCCCGTTCTCGTTCCTTCGGGGGAACCGTCGCGAATCCCTCTTCCTCTCGCCCACTTGGCACGATACCGAACCTGCTCTGCTGGATCCCCAAACGTTGCTTGCTGTTTCGGCGGGCTAATCCAGGACAATGGCGGATGTAGACGTTGCGCCGACTTTCGGCACTGAGCTCAAGGTCAGTAATACTTCCCGTCTGCTGCTTTGCTTTGCCCTTCCCCCCTCAGCTTGGCCTGGCCCTCCGGGAAACGCTGACATGCTCTCTGTCTAGGATGGCTTTAAGCCCGCCAACGCCTGGGTGGCTCACGGAATATCATGGCTCGACGAAATCCAACAGTTTTACCGCGAGAGAAGCGCCATCGAAAAGGAGTACGCCGCGAAGCTTCATACCTTGGCCAAGAAATACTTTGAGAAGAAGAACAAGAAGTCGGCGCCTCTCAGTGTTGGCGACACGCCTGCCATGACGCCAGGCTCCCTCGAGAGCGCTTCTCTCACGACCTGGTCCACGCAACTCACCACCCTTGAAGCGCGAGCTGACGAACACGACCGATACGGAAACAGCCTGGTGTCCCAAGTGGCCGAACCCCTCAAGTTCCTGGGCACTCGCTTCGAAGAGCTGCGCAAACGCCATGCCGACTACGCCGGCAAGCTCGAGCACGAGAGAGACTCCCAGTACGCCGACTTGCGGAAAACGAAAGCCAAATACGATGCTGCTTGTCAAGAGGTGGAGAGCAAACGCAAAAAGTCCGAATCGGCCTTTGACAAGGCCAAAGCGCAGAGCGCGTATCAGCAGCAGATACACGACATGAACAACGTCAAGAACACCTACTTGATTGCCATCAACGTTACAAACAAGCAAAAGGAGCGCTACTACCACGAGTATGTTCCCGAGGTCATGGATAGTCTGCAAGACTTGTCCGAGTTCCGCACCATGAAGCTGAACGGCCTGTGGACCATCGCATCGCAGCTGGAAGCCACCATGCTGCAGAGCAGTAGCGGGCTGATGGAGAAGCTTGGAACAGAGATCTCCAGAAACCAGCCTCACCTCGACTCGATGATGTACATACGCCATAACCTCGGCGCATTCCAGGAACCTGCCGATAAGGGCTTCGAACCCAGCCCCGTGTGGCACGACGACGATCAGATGGTTGTTGATGAACCGGCCAAGATTTATCTCCGGAACGTTCTCAGTAAATCGAAAGCGCAACTGGGGGATCTGCGTAGGGAAGTCGACAAGAAGAGGCGGGAGGTTGAAAACATCAAGCGAGTAAAGGAACGAGTCAGGGATGGTACCGAGAAGAAAGACGAGGTTGTGATTGTCACGCAGATATTCGCGCTGCAGGAAGACCTCCATGCCGTCGATAGGCGCAGAGTCACCGCCGAGGTCGAGACCTCTACCATCACCTCGGCTGTTGGCGACGTGACGCTAGGCGCGAAGAACCACAACTTCAAGGCGCAAACCTTCAAGATCCCAACCAACTGCGACCTATGCGGAGAGAGGATATGGGGCCTGTCGGCAAAGGGCTTCGACTGCAGAGACTGCGGCTACACATGCCACAACAAGTGCGAGATGAAGGTTCCCGCCGATTGTCCGGGCGAACAGACCAAGGAGGAACGAAAGAAGCTCAAGGCCGAACGGCAAGAAGCCGCCAATTCGCTGCTGAGGCCGACGGCATCGTCCCCTACCAACGCTTCGGGTTCGCCGACCCTAACGAGGTCGAACACAATGAACTCATTGAGCTCGGGATACGCACACAGCGCACGCCGCTCGATAACAGGGGGCCCGGCGTCGCCCATAGACGAGGCTCCCCCAGAGCCATCAACCCCTCGTCCGCCGGCTCCCGCATCGACTGTGAGCTCTACCGCCGCCCGCAAGAGAGTTATGGCGCCACCCCCGGCCGCCTACATCAGCGAGCTTCCCGGTAGCGCGCCGAACGGATCGGGCTCATCGGAGCAGCAGAAGGGCAAGATGCTCTACACATTTGAAGCTAGTGGTGACGGAGAAGTTTCCGTGCCCGAAGGTCGCGAAGTTACAATGCTTGAGCCTGACGGTGAGTTTGGCCCGTGGAGGTCCTGATGGAGACGCTAACAAATTTGTGCAGATGGTTCCGGCTGGATCAAGGTGCGCGCCGGGTACAAGGAGGGCATTGTGCCGGCATGTTACATCGACTGGACAGCGGCCCCCGCTTCACCAATGGTTGCGCAGAACACGGGCGCGTCCGCACGACCTGAGTCGACGTATTCCAACTCGGGCTCTTCGATAGGAACGGCGGGAGCAGGAAAGAAGAAGGGGCCGGCAGTGGCCCCGAAGCGCGGAGCCAAGAAGCTCAAGTACGTGGAAGCATTATATGATTACATGGCGCAGAGCGATGCAGAGCACAGCATGGCAGAGGGCGAAAGGTTCGTGCTCATCAAAGAAGACCCTGGCGACGGTTGGGCCGAGGTCGAAAAGGGCGGCGTGACGAAGAGCGTACCCGCAAGCTACGTACAGACAGTCTAGGAGCATTGTGCACGGGAAGAAAGGAAGCATCGAGGATCGGTGCCACTTGCGACGACGGCCGTGAAGGACAAGACGGCGATAGTGCTGCAAGACATGTCACAGGTGTCGAGTCCAACCCGATGGATGGCTCGAGAGGAGCTCGACGAGCGAAGAAGCGGCTACAAGTCACATGTGGCAACAAGCTCCGTGACACCGGCCGAAGTTGAGCAAGTGACGAGCGTCAGACTGGTGAGGCGGAACCAGAGCCAGAGAGAGCGGCGGAAGTCGAGGCTCAACGAAGTGGCAGTTTGGCGGGCGTCGAGAGAACGGGGAAACAGCATTGGTTGAGGTGCATTCATACCGGTTACACATAAACTGGCGAAGGAGGCTAGTTGAGAGCTGGAGCAGTGGGGATTCCGGGGGTGGTCCTTTTTTTTTTTTTTGTGGAGATTTTAAAGTAGTTCAAAATAGCAAAGCATTGTTAGTCGGCATCGCCAGTGACGTTTTTGGACCGGCGTCAGGTGCAAAGTATGCGTGTGTATGTGTGAGTTTAACTGCGACAGACCATATATAAATCCGACGAAGGCATGCGAAAGTTTGTGGGGAGACGTTCGTCCTGTATGTGTCATGTACGGTGTCCATGGATGTCAAGAATGTCCGAAAACATGCCAAACCTTGGGTGTCAATTGGCAAGCCCCTGCAGCCCCCTACCAGAGCTCCTCATTTAGGACTGCGGCCTTTCCGTTTGAGGCCAAAGGGAATGGATGGGGAGGGGGGTCGGGAAGATCCAGCCGGCCATCCCGCTGCCAGTCCGCGGGCACCCACCGGGTCTTCACTGGTCAGTGACCACTGCAAGAGCCCGCCCACGGGCCTTTTTGCGGGGGAGGGGGGGGGGGGGGGGGGGGGGGGGGCCCCCCCCCCCCCCCCGCCCCCGCCCCCCCCCCGCGGCCGCGAGAGCAGCGCGTTCCCTATGAAGAACGCCTTGCAGGAGCAAACAGCCTGTTTGGACGGAATTGTTGGCCTGGGAGACCCAACATCGAGACGCCTACCGACGCAGAGAGGACACTACAGGTTGTCCGACTGGCCAATATTGTGGTTTTTTTGTTTTGTTTTGCCCAGGCCCAGAGCAGCCTCCTTCCTATTGTCGAGGGCTAATTTCCCGAGGAGATTCCGATATTCGGGCTGCCAACTTGGCAGACTGTTGGCACACACGTATCGGGAAAGGAAAGGGAGAAGAAGAAAAAAAGCAAACGCAAAAGCCAAGGTCGAGGCGAGGTGGTGGTGTGGTTGAAGCGGTATGAGCAGAAGACTTCCCAAGACGGGCCAAGTTCTGGCCAAGCGCCAATCAGGTGACCGACGAGGACACGGGATAACCCCCTGAGGAACTCCGCTGAAGGATGTCACAGAGATACGGATACCGGTACAGGTGTTGCGTGCGACAGATGGGGGGGAGGGGGTGTGTTAATTTGGGAGAAAGCTGGGGACGCAATTTCGCATGGTAGGGACTGCGTTGGACGGCGGGTAACCTTTTCCAGTTGGATTTGTAGGTTTGAAAGTTGCAGTGTACCAGTAGGGCAGACGTTTGCATCGTGGACCTTCCAGGGAGGGGTTCCTGTCGTTGGTGGTATCCGACCCATTGAGTTATCGGACGTGATATTTGTTTCTTTTCCTAGCATCACGGGCGGGCGGTAAGGGACCCAAGACGAAGATCCAATCTATGCGGTGTCACGTTGACGCAGGTAGGGTTGGAAACTGGGACTGACGTAGGTAGTGGAATCGACGACGGGCTCAGAACATGACAGCGGATCGAATATTTTATTCGTGTGCATTGGAGGTCCCCCGGTGGCACTCGTATGGGAGGTTATTCGGTCAGTGCAGATGGAGAGATTGGTGATTGTAGGAATGTTTTGTTGTCACGGAGGCCAAGAGACCAAGAGACCAAGAGACCCAGAGACCAAGAAACCAGTGTGGAGGTTGGGTCTCGGTGGCAGTGTTGACGCATTCTATAGATCGCCGGCGAAGCGAGGTGAATCTTGACATGGCCATTTCTTTAGCCGCATGTGCTTTTCTTGGAGTTTTCTTGGGACCATTCCCCGGGAAGGGCAGACATGTCTTGTCCAATTGAAGAGCGATACGCATGTTTAGGGGGGGGGTGTCGGATGCCAGGTCCCAGTTGGTGACGAGAGGGACGTACTATGTAAACTACGCAGTAGAGTCGGAAGGGCAGGCAAGGGCCTCCATTGATCGTTGTGGCAGTGCACGCAATGTAGCCTTTGAATGGGGCAAAACACTGGAGCGGCTGGGTCCTCATGTCTCGTTCGGCATACCGAGGAAAAAGGGGTGGAGAGGGCCGCAGCTGTGCTCTGAGTCTGCAACACCACCACCTTGAAGGTCGACTGTTTGTTGTTCTCGCTAGGTACCTACCACGTAGATAACGATGGTGCCTGGTACTTACCTGCCTTCAACTTTTCCCCCTTCTTTTTTGTTCTTTTTTCCCCCCTTTGCTGCGAGTGAGTGAAATGTTCCCAACGAGGAAGCTTAATTCTCCCATCAAGGGCGTTGGTGAGTGGAGTGTGTTCGTGTTTTGGCATGGAGGCGTGTCAGTGGCCATGTCAGCTAGGGGGGAGAGGTACGGGTGATAAACATGAGCTTGATACGAGCAAAACCGGGAAGGAAAACACAACGGCCAGGTGAGACCGGGAGGCGAGTCGGGAGAGAGAGAGAGAGAGAGAGTATGTGTGTGTGTGTGTGTGTGTGTGTGTGTGTGCGCGCGCGTTATTGGCGGTCGCACGACAGAGCCGGTGACGGGAAAATTCGATCGTCGTTTTTGCTGCGTTTCAGCGGGTTCGACGGGCGATTGGATTCTCAGACATGGGAATAATGGAATTATCCCTAGGAGATGGTACTGAAAGGACCCGACGTCAACAAACGGCAAGACGGCGGCGGCGGCAAGAGGTCGACGACGACGACGACGACGACGACGGGGGGTGGAAGGCGGGCGAGGCCTGTGCCCAGACGCACCGGTGCAACGCGTGGCCAAGTATAAGACTGCCGGACGCTGGACGACACAACAGGATTACATCACCAATAACGAACGAGCTTTCCAGTACGGATATGTAGGTACTCGTATTACTGGGTATACCTACAGGATGTGTTTACACTACTAATACTGGTACTTGTACAGGCACCAAGGGGAAGACTACGTTGGAAAAACAGACCGGGGTGGCCATAACGCCCGGTCTGGTTGAGCTATTGCGCCGCAGCCAATGAAGATTGATTATCTGGTGCCGAGAACCCGATTTAGGCCCATCCCACCTTCGCGCTGGTTGTAGACACGCCCTCAACCATGTCATTACCTACTGTGTAGTCACGCCTCCCAATCACCCCCTGAATTTGCAAATGTCTTCCCAGGAGATGCGTCCAAGCAGCAGCTGCCAGCCTGCCACCGGCCAGCCATGGTTCGGTTGTCAGACAGAAAGCAGTGACTAGAACCCACTAAGCGAATGAGCGGCTGCTCTTTTCCCCTCCGCCCTGGCCCACCATCTACGTCTCCTGTCGGTCACGTCTCCCCCTTCCTTGGCAAGGAAAGGGAATTGGACCGGGCCAGCGAGAGACGTTGTGCAATGTAGTGGGTGGGCGAGCGTTGGTGGAGACTCCAAGAACCAAGGTGAATGTCCCGTCCCACATTTTACAGGAGCGAGGAAGTCTGGGGGGGGTGTGTGGATGTGGAAGGTGTGGAAGGGGGGGGAGGTGGGAAGGGAAGGGAAGGGAAGGGAAGGGTGGATAGGAATTCGTTCGTGCCTTCGTATCGAAGCACCGCCAACCGTCGACCACGCCGTTTTTTTAACCATCCAAGTCCCTCGTTCCCGCCCGACCTCGAATTCCTTTCCTTCTCGTCATTCCATCCCACTCTAACCGACCTCTCGTTTCCGCCTTCCGGGTCTCGAGCGTGCCATTCTTCCTCTTCGATAAAATCTCACAGTCAACTCCCTCGCTTTGGTTGACCTTTTTCCACCATTTACCTTTTCAGCAACCGGCCAACCCTTTTTTAATCACCACCCTTTTGGAACCCGGATCCAAATCACCTTTTCCGTTGCTCTCACTGTCCCTCACTCTTTCGGGACATATTCTACTACCGCTTGGCATTGCTCGATCATCGTCTCCTTTGGTTCTAAGGAAATCTCTTGGACCCTACACCCATACCATACAAGATGAAGTCTTTCGCTGCCATCTCGGCCTTGGCCGCCCTGACCGTCGTCACGGCAAAGCCTACTGTCACCGAGCGCGAGGCCCCCATCAAGGCCCGCGCCCTCCCCGCCGTCTCTGCCTCGGGCAATGGTATGCTTCACGAGTTGTACACCATTTCATCCGACTCAATTGACTAACACGTGACCCGATAGCTTTCTACGCTGGCGGTTCTCGCTTCTACGTCCGTGGCATCGACTACCAGCCCGGTGGTTCGTCCGTGAACGTCGACCCCCTTGCCGACACCAAGATTTGCGGCCGTGACATCCCCAAGTTCAAGGACCTCGGCGTGAACACCATCCGTGTCTACAGCGTCGACAACTCAAAGGACCACAAGGAGTGCATGCAGATGCTCGCCGACGCTGGCATCTACCTCGTTGCCGACGTCAACAACCCCAAGTACTCCATCAACCGCGCCGACCCCCACCCCTCTTACAACGCCGTCTACCTCCAGAGTGTTTTTGCCACCGTTGAGGAATTTGCCAAGTACGACAACACTCTTGCCTTCTTCTCCGGAAACGAGGTCATTCACGATGAAGCCAATACCACCCTGACCGCTCCCTACGTCAAGGCTGTCACCCGTGACATCAAGAACTACATGGCCTCCCGCGGCCTTCGCCACGTCCCTGTCGGCTACTCCGCCGCTGATGTTGCCGATAACCGCATGCAGAGCGCTGCTTACTTCAACTGCGGTAGCGACGATGCTCGCAGCGACTTCTTTGCTTTCAACGACTACTCGTGGTGCAGCTCCAGCTTCAAGCAGTCTGGCTGGGACGTCAAGGTTAAGAACTTCACTGACTATGGTATCCCCATTTTGTAAGCAACACCCAGCATCGACCATCTTCTCAACCATGACTGTACTAACCTTGCATTCCAGCCTGTCCGAGTACGGCTGCAACACCAACACCCGTGACTTCGGTGAACTCGAGGCTTTGATGAGCAGCGAGATGACGGGTGTCTACTCGGGAGGTCTGATGTACGAGTACTCCATGGAGGCCAACAAGTACGGCATCGTTGAGATCGATGGCGACGACGTCAAGGAGCTTCAGGAGTACACCAACTTCAAGAACGCCCTTTCCAAGTACCCCGCCCCTACTGGTGACGCCGGTGCTGCCAAGACTTCGCACGCTGCTGCCGCGTGCCCTACCTCCGACTCCGTCTGGATGGTCGACCCCACCAAGATCCCCTCTATCCCCCAGCAGGCCGAGAAGGTATGTTGATGTAGCAGAGTCTCGCAGTAAAGGAGCGGTTGGCTAACACATGGACAGTACATGAAAGACGGTGCCGGTGCCGGCCCCGGCTTGACTGGTGATGGCTCCCAGACTGCCGGCGACAGCGCTTCCGACAGCGACACTACTGGCGGTGTTCCCTCTCCCACCGCTTCCGGCGGCAAGTCTTCTGGTTCCTCCAACGCCGCCCCCGGCATGACCTTCGGTGGCCCCATGGAGAAGACCCCTCTGGCCATTGCCGGTCTCGCCGCCATGTTCACCGTCTTCGGTGCCTTCCTGTTGTAAGAAATGCAGCAGCCTGGATGGCCCAGCCATTGTGCTGGATGTACAAAGGATATTCAGAGAGCACTTGCTCTTGATTCGCATGAAGCGCTAGATTTGATGGGCGGGTTGGTCGCCATTTCGTTGATTCATCGCTGAAACCCGGGGTTCGGGCGTCACCGGCTTCTGGGACAAGTGGATTGCACGACATGGGCACAGTTTTGGGAGTTGGGTTCCCGGTGACAGCAATGATGCTTGGCTTAAGCCGCGAAGCATCACATCATTTTGCATGCCGGCGCAAGATATCTGTACGTAGAGTTGCACGATGCAACGATTGTAATTCTTTTGTTTGACCATGACGTCTGTTGGGCCCCCCGTTTGTCTATTCGTGAATCGTGACTTGTGTAAAGACATGCTTTTGAGGTCGACCAGGTGTCGTTTCCCAAGTAGTTGAACCACGTGTTTGGCTGCGAGCATATCCCCAGGCTCATAGATGGACATGACCATGGGGTAAAGTAGCAGCAGTCCTAGGCAATTTCCGCCGCCGAACCACATGATCGGATTCCGGGTCTGCCGCACAGTGAATGGTCTTGTATCAGGTCCGGGTTTTCAAGGCGCTCCGGGAACGTCACGCATCGTCGAAATAAAGCTGCCACTGCCAAGAGGAGGGACCGCGAACCCGGATGAATGTTTCCCTGCTGGCCGACGGGGCGACGGTGGCCCGCCGGTTCCGCTGGAGAATGACAAGCAAACAAACGGCCGCGCCCTTTGGTGCCTTTTCTTGCTTGCTCATCACCTCTGCTATCTCGAGGATCGACGCGTTTGGTCCTTTTCGGCGGCGTTGTCCAATCCCCGGTCGTCTTCTGTTGGTGCGCCAATACCCAGCCAGGGCCAGAGTCCTCCCAAAAATGGTTGCAACGACGAGCACGCCCAGCAAGCAAAACACGCCATACGGGCGGCTCCCCTCTTGCGGCGATCCCGGCGAGATGGGGTCCAGACGACCGAGTCCTCCGGATACAAGCACAACCCGGTACCCTTCTCCCGGAAACGAAGAAGGAGATTTTAGGGACTTGGGAAGATCAGGGGATATACCAGTCGCTCGCCCGGGCGTCTTTCCGATAATCGGGGGCTCAACAGGTGCTCTAAGCCCCGAGAAGGTGACTATCACGCAGCGCCATTTCAACCGAAGCAATAGATGAATTACTGCCAGCAACATGGATCAGCCAAGGCCTTAAGTCAAATATGGTGCTACGAATCGCGGACTCAGAGCAACACGGGCTAGGGGCCGGATGAATGAATTCCGAGAGGAATCGAAGACTCACGGCGAGACACGCAGACACCCTGAGCGAGCAGGTGGAGAAATGCAGTCGGGCGAATGTGACCGGGGCGGGCCGGGAAAAGTGGGCCCCGAACGCCGTCGTCGGTGCTTCGTTCGGCGGGTGCACACCGTACAGTGCGGGGGCGTACAAGACTCATGTACCGTCGCCCAATAAACATGTCTTAATCGTCATTTGCAGTCCTGTTCAGGCGAGATTGGGAAGCAAGTGTGATCAATCGCCAGCGTCTTCCTCAGTCAACTAGTGCTAAGCTTCGCCCCGAGCGGCGCAGAGTGACTTTTCAGTAGCTGAACTAGAGAAACCCCACGTAATACTCACGGAATCAGGCTTGTATGGTTGTCAGTCCAATCAAAATCTACTGTGCCGGGTAGCCGGCAGTTCCAAGGGAGCCCGGTGGTTGAGACGAGCCGATGTCGACGTATAAGATGATTGGTGGACCGCGTTGGGTAGGTTTAGGGGTCACACATTCCAGACCAACACGCATCGACAGCATCCCTTCACTGTAGGCTCACCGTGCCTTTCTTTCTCTTGGGACATCTGTTGCAAAGGACCTGCTCGCTTGGCAGATGGGTCGGGCCATCGCCGTGGGCACACCTGAAGGTTCTGGCTCCTCTTATGGGAGGTTTGCTGATTCTTTGGTCCCGGAAGTAGCCTCTTCCAGGGATCAGATCTCGACTGGACACTCGCTCGGCCTTTGGTGACAATTGTGTTTCGCTGCTAGGACAGATCAATGATGACAGTATACTGATCCTCCAGAACCCAAGACCGGTGGGCATGCTAGGCGGGTGGTTGGAGGTAGACGAAATACCGGGACTTTTAGTCCTACGAAAACATATAACAACGACTGAGCCGGGCTCTCATAACCTCGCCGACCCCTCTCCCCGACACGTTCTTCGGCCTCCGTGTCCAAGATACCCCCGTGCCACTTTCATGGTCCCATGGCCGACCTGCCACATCTCCCCCTCCAAGGCACATCTTCTCCATTCCCCGTTTCTCCTTTTTGGGTATGGTACCAGCCCTTCATCCGTTCGATGCCCTACGCGGCTGCCACGATCACCGAAATCGAGGCTAGCCTCCCCTTCGATATAAAAGACCAGCGTGCAGTGTGGCGAGAAACCCGCTTGGTTCAACCCAAGATCGCGACAAGAGCTTCCAAGACCATCGAGGATGCCCCGTGGGCAGATTCACATACCTTTGGAGTGGTTCGACAGCGGAGAGAACACAGCGAACAATCTCATGATCGAGCACTTTGGCCGGCACAAGCACGTTCTTCACACGGAAGGAGTATCATACTCTGGCCGCCTGTAATTCACACCAGCTGTGTGAAAGTGTGCCGTTGAGGTTGTACGCATCGACAACACCGTCAAGGAGCGCAGAGAATCCACGAGCTTTTGAGAGTTCGTGACGAATACAAAAAGGTTGGTCCGGAAGGGGCACTGGGAGGTTGCCATACGCATTCGACAACAAGATGAATGGGGCATCAAGGCTTCGACAGGCTCTGATCCCGGGCTGTTTCGTTTGTGGGGACATTTTTGCTTGAAGCAAGCACATACAAGCGCAAAAGAAGGCTGGAAACTCGGTCCGCCAAACGGACCGGCTGAGAAGTCGTACTTCCACGCACGGAGAAGGTTACAAGATGAGGGGGGGAGCTGGTTTTCACGCTTCGCCACGGTTCAGGCACTGACTGCACTGGCTGCTGGATGTTTAATACTAGTTGGCGAAACTCCATGGGATATTGAACAAGCATTCGGCGCGCAGGGGGGGTCGGTTGGAGCGGTGCGGAGCCCATCGGAGCCTGGTCCCAGCTTCCGGGAACTCGACAATCCGCGTTGCGATGCCAGCATGCGCATTGCAGCTTTCGACTACGTAACCCGTCAATTGGCGCATTGCGCTGGAGTCTTATACCGGAATCGGCTGGTTGGGATATCGAGTGTACCATGGCCTGGTGCTGTTGCTTATTAGAGCAACGTACCTACCTACACGTAGGATCGAGAAGAACAGCTCGGCGATCGGAGGCGGAATTCCCACCCGCCCAGGTATGGCCGGCCAAGATGACCCCGACTGAGAGTCTCCCAGCTCGTTGGTTCGCGCGGCCTCGGCTAGATCAGAAAATAGATGGAGCGCCCGTCAACCGATACGGAGGAGGCATTCAATCCTGTTGGGCAAGTCTGCGCGGCGGCCAAGTTACGCAAAAAGTGCCGTCCCTGTCGACCTCGCTTCGCGAAGCTCTCGGCCTGGCCTGGCCATGCACACGACGGGGACATTGCAGGCGGGGTTGGCAAGCAGCTGACAGGTCGCGACAGGCCGTGGTGTGACCCCAGCAAGTTTGCGACACATCAGCAGCCATGCGAATGCAGGGGCACATGGCGAACCAGCCCTCCGGGACAGCGGGCGGTTCCTGGTGAAGCGGACAGACGAGACGGAGGAAGGCGAGCATTTCTTAGTCCAAGACGAATGAGAGGCAAGTTTTTCGATGGGAGTATGCCATGTTGGCTGCGTCGCGGAGGAGGAGGAGGAGGAGGTCGTTGGTTTAGACGGTGGTGACTTTTTTGCTGACGACATTTCCTCTTCCTTTCGACGAGCACGAGAGAGAGAGAGAGGGAGAGAAAGACTGGGTACAGGGCCCGAGAACCGGGAAGGTCTGCCTACTACTACAGAGGTGGTTCTGCGGCGCAGGATCAACCGGCAAGATGCTGATACCCATTCATCCGTTCATTCGACGAGCAAGCAAGCACCCAAGTTGCCAAGCAAGGTACCTCAGCAAAGATATGGAACCACGGCCGTGTGGTCCCTAGTTTGCATTTGCATGCATGCACATCAACGTCTGCTGTAGCAAGTGGGGGCCAAGCTGGCTCCCGTCCCAGGCCGTCACACCGTCTTTCGGCGGGGGCCCCCCCCCCCCCCCCCCCAAAGACACGATTTACGAGGTCGTCGGTTGTTGATGAAGAGCAGCAGGGGGGGGTGGAGGAGGTCGTCAAGGCTTTTTATTATTAACAGACGAACCCCTCCCCTCCCCGGCCGGAGCAGTTCCTCTCCTCACGACTCGGCGTCTGTGCGACCCCCTAAGAGGGAAAGGGACCACCTTGGATACGTACAGTACCTACCTCTGTACTTTTTTTCACCTTATCGTGGTGTTGGGTTGAGGTTGAGCGCCAACTCGCACCGGCGACCCGCCGCAAAGGGTGCCCGCATTGCTGCATGTTCGTCGTGATAGGTATTCCGGGAGGGGGTGTTGCCTTGCTGCGCTGGGGCATTTTCTTCTTCTTTTTGTGGGTCAGATATCACACATTTGGCCACTCTTTTCCTTTCTTTTTGTCTCTCCTTGACCTTCCGGCCGGTAAAACTAGATTGTGGCGGCTACAGACGAGGGACAACCATGTCGTTGGTCGACAACAGCCGGTAACTCGTCGTCGTTGTCTTTATCCTCATTGAACCGTATGGTATGGCCCACGTTCGTTGCATCTTTACATAGTACTGTGGCACCTCTCCCCTCCGTATCCCTCTCCCTCTCCCCCTCCCCCTTCTGCAGCCGTAATGCATGTTATGAACCGCGCTTGTTGGTTCTAAACATTCACTCATCATGCGTTCCTCTCTTTTCGCCTCCTCCTCCTCCTCCTCCTCATGCACCAACGGCGATGCCAGCCCACACACTACCACATCCAGTAAGAGATGCGTAGTGTACGGATGCTGGCTAGGACGCACGAGGAGAAGGTGGACAGCAACATATCCAGAGGAGGGAGGGGAGGGGCTCGGCCCAGTCTTGATTGCTTTGCCCGACTGCTCCCCCTCCAATCAATGACTGACAAACAAACAGCCTTCATTCGTCCGCTGCTGCCTTTCCGTCACATCCCGTCTGTTTCTCTTGACTCAACGCGGTCCCGTAACTCTGGTAGCAAATCGGGGAAGAAGGCGCCGCGAGACTAGTAGTAGAGAGGCTCAGGGAGGGGCTATCATTCGCCAGTCGTGCGCCAACTCGCAATCTTGTGTCCCGTTAATGTGGGAGGGTATCCATCCATCAGTCTTGAGCTCGGCTCTCTCTCCCTCTCCATCTTCCAACAAGCTCCGCACCAAGGCAAGGGTCGGCCGAGACGAATTACTGTACGCAGTATCCGTAAGTGTACTTAGTACGCAGAGCAGAGGGTGGGGAGGCTGAACCACATTTCCAGGTCCCAGGGTCCAGGGTCGGGTCCCCGGGATGCTGGTATCGACACCAAACAAACTAAACTCAACACCACCAACCCAACCCAACCCAACCGGTTCATTGGGTCCGGGTCTGGGTCTCCCCGTGTTTGCGTTCCCGCCTTTCCCGCCCTCGTGGGCTCAGACCGACTCGGTTTGACGATCCAGCTATCCGGATCCTAAGCACACACGCACTCACTCACTCACTCACTCACTCACTCTCTCACTCTCTCACTCTCTCACTCACCTACCACACCACACACACCACACGCACAAAAGAGGACCATGACTTCCCCCCTCCCCTCCCTTCCCTCCTCTCCTCATGTCCGACACCCTCGAGATCGCCGTCTTTAAAACTTTTGTTCCCGCTCGGCTCCGGAGTTTACTGCTTCGCCCTAGAGTTGGCGCTGTTTGTGTCTGTGTGTGTGTGTGTCTGCGAGCCCTCGGTATTTACACGTTTTTGCGTCGTTACATGTAACCCATCGCCTACCTCACTCTGTTATTCTCTCTCTCTCTCTCGTCTTTGATGCCCAGCCCGCCCACACTTGGCCAAACTCATTTGTCTTGAACCCCGGGAAAGACGACGGCTACCGCAACATTTTCCAGTCTCCACTCGTTCGATCGAAGCCTTGGACGAGCCGAGACTCGTCCGCAAATTATTCTGTTCCTTCCGGAACAGAACCTGTCACTTTGTCTCGCACAAAGGCCCGTCACACCCGCGCCGCTTCGCGCGTCCGTCGCCTCCGTCGAGCTCGCCTCGCCTCGCCTCTCCTTCCGTTCCTCTCGCGGCCCCCTCGTCCATGTCGCCGGCTACAGTCATGTCCTTCTACCCGCCGGGCGCCCTCGATGGCCGCCTCAGTGGCTTCGAGTTCACGTTTGAAGCCATCTCCGACAAGACATCCCTGCACGACAGCCAGATAGAAGTCGACGTATGTTGATCTCTCGCATCACTGCCCCTCCCCCCAACCCAACTGATCCGCCGCTGGTCGTCCGGTGTAACTGACAAAAGCCCACCAGCCCGATCCTCATGAGGGGTATGCCTGCCACTAGTTGGACAACATGTTCCCCCGTCGAGAGTCCACTAACATCTTGGCCCTAGTGAGACCGACTCCCTGCCCGACGACGTCGGGTGTTTTCCCAGGCATTTCGGCAGGACGTATCACGCTTACAGAGCGGGCTGTACGTTGCACCGTGTCTTGGCGGGACGGACCGAGTGGGGAGCTAACAGAACTTACAGCCTATGTATTCCCCAACGATGCAGCCGAGCAGGAGCGCCTGGACCTCCAATCCCTGGCTCTCACCGAGTTGTTCAACGGCAGGTTACACTTTGCACCCATCGCCGCCCAAGGCTCTCCCAAACGAGTCCTTGACGTTGGTACGGGGACCGGGGCGTGGGCCATGGACATGGGAGACATGTACCCCGAAGCCCGCATCATTGGGGTTGACCTGTCGCCGATCCAAAGCAACGCTGTCCCGCCAAACGTTCATTTCTATATCGAAGACGCGTGAGTAGGAGAGCCAGATCGAAACGCAACCCTGCACCCTGCCCCCCATCTGACCAGCCTACAGCGCCCAACCGTGGGCATGGCCCGACCCCTTTGACTACATCCACACCCGCGCCCTCCTCGGTTCCTTTGGCGACTTCAAGAACGAGGTCATCCAGCAGGCCTTCGACTCCCTCCGCCCGGGCGGCTGGCTCGAGTCCCAGGACTTCAACGTCGAGGCCACCAGTGACGACGACACCCTGAAGCCGGACGCCGCGGTGGCCCGCTGGGTCTACGACATGAACCACGCGAGCGAGCTCATTGGCCGCCCCCTGTCGAGGTCGCACCTGCTACGGCAGTGGTACGAGGAGGTCGGCTTCGTCGACGTGCGGCAGCGGCTGTTCAAGATCCCCATCAACGCGTGGGCCAAGAACCCTCGTCACAAGCACGTCGGTAAGCTTTGGGAGCAGAACTTCCTCGACGGGCTGAGCGGCTTCAGCATGGCCCTGTTCACGCAGGTTCTCGAGAGGAAACAGGAGGAGGTGCAGGTTGGTTCTCCTCCCGCCGGCGCATGCCGCTTCGTTGATCATGTGCTGACGAGTCCTGAGCAGGTGTCGCTGGTGGACGTGCGCAAAGACATCTCCAACATACACATACACGCCTACCAGCACGTATGGGTCGTATGGGGCCGTAAACCGTACCCGGGCGAAATCGTCCCTCCGAGGAGTCCGGAGGAGAAAATGGACCAGGCCGAGTGATGACACGAAACGAAACGACTTGATGATTTGATTTTCAGTAGACTGCTGGCGGCTTCGGGTGCATGGAAACAGGCGAAAGGCTTGGGACTTTTTTTTGATTCCCAGGCAAATCATTGACGATGCGATGGCACCCCATTCGAGAAACGGCCCCGGCTTGTTCCCTCTCTTCCTGCGCAAAGGCGCTGGGGTCGACACCTTCCTCTGCGGCCAAAAGCGGCATCCGGCACACCACAGTCTAACAACAAGCTGGCTGCCCGGTCGAACGGTGCACAGGAAGAGGCCCTGGAAGACCACGATGTATATACGGGAAGCAGCAAAAGAGCCCACGGCCTGCTCTTGGGCCTCTTCGGCATACCTTGCTTTTCCTTTTCCTCTTCTTTTCCTGCTCACCAGAGCGGCCTTTCACTTCTTCAAGGAGCTGTCTCGGCGCCCGAGCACGGGTTGGGAGACTTTCCGCGCATCACGACACAACGGCTTTGGCGACGAGCGAAACCCATCGCCCAAACTCTCGGATACCGCCAACGGCCGTAAAGGGTTTCCTTTGCCCTAGCAACTCGATGCAGGCAGGTTTGGTGTCTGCCGGCGTCCGCTGTTCGCAGGGGCATTCCGGGTGCAGGGTCGACGTCTCCGTCGAGGGTGCGAGTCATGAAGTCGCCATCGCGGAGGCGGCGGCGGAGGCAGTGGCTGCGACCGTGACTGTGGGAGAGAAGACGTGATGATGGTCGTGAGGGTATCATAGGCACTTTTGGGGGGGAAGTGGCTGCCCAATGTTGTTGCCTTTGTGACTTGAGGTTTGGACATGGATGGTTGATGGCGAGTGCGCATGGGATACCGGTTGCCATCGTCCGACTTCCCATGGTTGTCGATCTGAGTGTGGAAAACAGGAAAATAGGATCCCCTTCAAAAGTAGACACTGACTAGAGGGCTGTAGGCCCCGACATGGTTCGTTCAACCGTACTGAGCGAAAAGAAAATCACGATTCTCGCACAACGTCCACTCATATTGATGATGGCAATCAGAAGTCAGCAGTCAGCAGTGAGCAATCAGTACGGCAGGCATATGATGATCCCGTGAGGAAGGAACTGCGGATGTGTAAGACGCGAAAGGGGAAGGGGGAAGGGGAAAGGAAGGGGAAGGAACGCATCTAGAAGCATCGAGTTGCTTTGTGGCTGTGGGTCCTCAGCCACATCTCTTATCCTTATCGCGGACCCCAGCTCTTCCCACGAGCTCCGAGATGACGGCATCAACGGACCTTGTCCTCTTCACATATTCACACTCGACACTCGATTTCCCGACCGGTCCACGGCACCACCACCGACGCCTTCTTCATGGTGCTTGCGCCGAGGCTGCGAAACAAGACAGTCGCCTCTTGTTCCCCCTCCCGTCCCCGGCGCCCGCCGTTGCGCGCCCGGCCATGATCCCCTTCCGCGCCCTTCTGCGGCCGCCCGCCCTCCGCGCCGCACATCACCCGTCGCCAGCTCGCCCTCTCCTTGGCGTCTCCTCCTTTTTCTCCTACTCCTCCTACTCCTCCTCCTCCTCCTCCTCCGCCTTCCCCCGAGCCCGAATACCCCCCCTCCCGACAATACGAAACGTCACGAAGCCCCGATTCTTCTCTCAGACCCCTCGGCAACCCCTCAGCCCCCCACCACCCACGGGCGGCTACGACCCCCGCAACCCCGCGCACCGTGAGATCCTTCACGAATACCACCTGCGCACCGCGCAGCCCCTCGTCACCGTACCGCGCCTCAAGCGCCTCGCCAAATCGCGCTCCACGCACATCGCGGTCGCCGTGCTCTGCTTCTCGTGCGCCGGCTTCGTCTACTACAACATCCAGACGGTCCCCGTCTCGGGCCGCCAGCGCTTCAACTGCTACTCGGAGGCGTCGGTCGACCGCCTCTCGGACGAGCAGGTCAAGCGCGTCATCTACGAGGTCGAGTCGCAGGGCGGCCGGTTCCTCCCGTCGTGGGACCCGCGCTCGCAGATGGTCGCCCGCGTCATGCGCCGCCTGATCCCGGTGTCGGGGCTCGACGGCCAGGAGTGGGAGGTGCGCGTCATTGACGACCCGCACACGCTCAACGCCTTCGTGCTGCCCGGCGGCAAGGTGTTTGTGCACAGCGGCATCCTCCGCCTGACGCGCAACGAGGACGGGCTGGCGGCCGTGCTGGGCCACGAGATCGCCCACAACCTCGCCCAGCACGTCGGCGAGCGCATGAGCTCCTCGATCCTGTCCAACTTTCTGCTGGGGGGCCTCGTCGTGCTGTCGGGCATGTTCCCGCCGGCCATCATACTCGCGCAGTACCTGGGGTCGGGGCTGATGGACCTCGTCTTCACGAGGCCCATGGGCCGCATGCAGGAGAGCGAGGCCGATTACATCGGGCTGATGCTCATGGCCGAGGCGTGCTACGATCCGCGCGAGGCCGTGGCGTTTTGGAGACGGATGGACGCGGCGGCCAAGAGGGGCCACGCCGAGGAGGTGCCCGAGTTCTTGAGCACACACCCTTCGGTAGGTTTTGATCTGGCTATCTGACTCAAGTCTCCTTACCCTACATCCTTTCTCCCCCCTCCCCCCTCCCCCCTCCCATCAAGATCTGGGGCTTGAAGAAGGATTTGGAAAGATGACGGCAACTGACAAGTGCGCATTACAGAACGAACACCGAATCGAAAAGTACAAGGAGTGGTTGCCCAAGGCCATCGAAAAGTGGGAGGCAAGCGACTGCAAGGGGACGGCCAGCTTCGCCAACATGTTTAGACGGGCGTTGGATCGGGGAACGATGATTGTGGAATTCTAGGCCAGTTTGGGCATGGGTTTGCGGCCAAGCATGGCATCGGCTACGGTGTTTTTGGCGCGCTGGCGGGATTTGGGAGACACGGCGCGATAGACTTTGATTTGCTTCTCTCCTCGCTCATCATATTCCCCCCGGGACGTGTACAACTCGGCATTGTTTGGATCATATCACCACTATATACAGCGCCCTCCTGTTACAAGATACCTATGACAATATCTCAACGACGACGACAACGATGACACTGGGCCACGGCCACTCGGCGCGTCGGGCAAAAAGCCGTCCGTGGGCGCGGACGGTGACGGACACAAGGGCTTCATGAGCCAGATGACTGGTGCCTCGGTAAGTCCATGGTTGATTCTTGAAACTACATAGAGTTATGTGTCTCGTCATCTACTATTATCAAAGTGTCGCCTTTTTTATATATATAGTGTACCATACACCAATGAAGGGCTGTAACTTGAACTCAAAAAGCCAAATTTGGCTCGCGGGAGATTAGTGACAAGGCGTACCTAACTCGTTCATGAGCCCCCCCCCCACCCGCTTCTGGCCATCGCATATGTCATTGTAGAACATTCCACCAAAAAAAAAAAAAAAAGCTTAATAGTTGTAACGTACACAAAAAAGGGCAAGGGGGGGCCGTTACTTAGTATTGAACCCGCGGAGCCTCGGATCTCCCCCAGATCTCCAACATCCCATCCCATCCCACGAGCTGAGAAATTCGAGTGTCGTGATTTGCTCCCGCATCTTAGCTCCGTCCGGGGCGAGAGGCATGGCCCCCCCCACCACCACCCTCCCTAAAAATACCCCAATCAGCGGTCCGAATGACGTTAGGGCGGCTGTTCGCGCATAGATGAGCCGAGGTAAGTTGACTCGTGCCACGCTCACTGGTCGGTCACTGAAGATGAACCAGCACGCGCGCGCACGCGCAGGCACCGGACCGGGCGTGTGTGCATGCGACGACACCCAAAAACCTCGGGCTCTTCTTTCTTTAATTCTTTTTTCTTTTCTTTTCTTCGGTTTTTGTATTGGTTGACCATCTCTCTCTCTCTTTCCTCTCCCTCATTCATCAACCATCCATCTCGCCTCCGCCTCAACTCACATCCTCTAGTCAAACAAACACAGCTCATCTCGCAGCCTTTGAACACGCTTCGGACAGTTCCACCACCCGTCTCGCCTTCACCAGCCTCCCCCCTCTTCCCCTTCTCAAACCGCCAAAATGTCCCAGACGTACACCACGCAAGAGGTCTCTCAGCACAAGACCGAGAAGGACATGTGGATCATCGTCGAGAACGGTGTCTACGACATCACCGGTAAGAGAGCTCTCTTCCCCCCCTCCCCCTCCCCCCTCC
>JASUDE010000229.1:0-16598 GCA_034509685.1 Colletotrichum cereale | reverse complement strand
CCCCCCCCCCCCCCCCCCCCCCCCGCAGCCCTCCGGAATACTGACATTACCCCCTCGCCAGCCTTCCAGTCGGAGCACCCCGGCGGTGAGAAGATCCTCAAGCGCTTCGCCGGCAAGGACGCGACAAAGGCCTTCTGGAAGTACCACAACCAAAAGGTCCTCGAGAAGTACGGCGGCAAGCTCAAGATCGGCACCGTCGGCGAGTCCGCCAAGCTGTGATCGTTTCCTCCGCGCAACTTGGGCGCGTTTCTTCTCTTCCTCTTTCTTTCCAAATCGTGGGCATATGCAACCTTTTTTTTGTTTTGTTTTCAGTTGAATTTAGCGGCGTGGGGATTCCGCGACTTCTCGAAACCACCGAGTTCCGTTGACTCGCCAGTGACCGTCATCTGGGGGTCAGCTATTTTCCCGACAAGACTCGGACCTCGTTGGCGCTTCATCAGGGGTTGGTCGCACGGGGACTCAGAGGAGAATGGCGTTTGGCATTTGTGGCGGAAATCCATCCACATCTTCCGCGGCTGAGCGTCCATTACCAAGCGCGGCAGATGTACTTCTAGACGGCTCGACACGAGATTACCAACCTGAATAGATGCTTGTCTGCTTACCCAACCCCGGGGCCTTTTTTGTGTAAACCCCTAGTCATCCATCTCTCATCGCTGCGCCAGACTTTCCTTGTCTTCAAACCGTTTAGTCATTAGCTGTGTCTTCGTAAAACTATGTATAGCCGCTGCCGCAGCAGTGACGGAGAATATTATCGTGCAAGCCTGTGCCGCAAGCATATCCAGCACAACCTTGAAAATGCAAAAAGCACGCGTCTTCATTGGGACCGCCCCTTTTTTCGCACCCCTTCCCAAAGCCAGCTCTTCTGTCTGTCTAGATTTTGTATCATTGCTTGCAACCCCAGTCTCGTCCTCTGCCCGCACCCACCCTTTTCTGGTCTTCTCAGTCAGCGACATAGTCATGTCCACCACCCGCCCCCCCCCCTCTCCACTCGTTGTCCTCTCTCCCATTCTTCGAGCTTCCCATTTCCAGGTCATAGAGGGTATAGTGCAATTCGTCGTCGTACGTTATACAAACGGAACAAAGGGAAATCGTCGGTTGATCATGTGAGCATGAGCCCTTGCCCATGCAATGTCGTCGTTTCAAATCGACGTGATTCATTCTAGACTGGAAGATGGGGAAAATAAGGTCGTACGGTATTAGAAAAAACTCGTCAATGATCCATCCTCGTCTTGTCTAGCTGGTTCAGTACCCGCCAATGAGCGAGTCGTCGTATCTGTCGGGGCTTCCCGCACCGCTACCAGTCGCACTGTCGCTTCCTGAGAAGTAACTCTGGTCAATGCGGAAGATCCAGTCCATCTTGTCACGCTCGCTGCGCGCCGCGAATAGCCATGTGTTGTCCGTGCCGTAGATGGCGAATACGCCGGCTTGCAGTCGCTCACTCAGCTTCTGCAGACCCCCGCCCGCGCCGTTGGCTGCACCGCCGACTCCGGTGCCTGTCCAAATGGTAGAGATGACGCGCCCGGAAGCAGTCCGCCGGTGGCTTGGACGGAACTCTTCGCTGCCGCCGTTGCTATGCGATCCCGTATCGTCATCGTCGCCCGAAAGCAGGCCGATAACGCCGGGCTGGCTGTCAACACGCGAGTTTCGCAAGCTGACAATGGCCACCTCATCCCCATCCGTGACGGAATGAATGTGAAGGTATGGCCGCCTCAACTCAACAAATCTCTTGACCCATCTTGTTGAGCTGCTATTGGGGATCAGCAGGTAGCCTCCCTTGAGCACTTTTGGGTTCTTGGGCACTCTGATAATTGTTGGGATCAGACTCGGCGGGGTGGACGCCTCCGGTACAGAGCCATCCGTAGGTGGATCTGTGTTGGTCGGGCTGAGGATTTGGAGCAGTGGGTCTGGGTATTTGTGCCAAAGGCTGATGCACTTTCCAAGTATTTGCTTCTCCCGTTGCGGCATCTCTGGTTTCTGTGGCGTTTGCGCTGTCCCCGTCTCTTCTTCACCTTGCGGCGTGTCTTGACTGTTTCCGGTAACGAGCTCTTCGTCCTCTGGCACCTGCGAGCTCTCCGGTGTGTCGTTCAACAGGTCGTCATCGTCGTCTTGATACGTTGGCTGAGGGACCAGGTCCTCTTCCTGGGTCTCCTCCTCTGCTGGCTGTACCCTTGGCTGGGGCAGGCCGATCTTTTTGATCAAAATCTGCGCAGCCCCAATCTCGGCGATCCGGCTTCTTTTCTTACGAGAAAGGATAAAGTCGCTGACGAGAGAAACCCCACGAGGAGTCCATGTAGTGAGTTGTTCTTCTCCCTTGACATAGTCGTGCTGGCTGCTCATCCTCCACAGGTCACCTATCCTCTTGATAGGC
Organism: Colletotrichum cereale; assembly: GCA_034509685.1. Classification (NCBI taxonomy): domain Eukaryota; kingdom Fungi; phylum Ascomycota; class Sordariomycetes; order Glomerellales; family Glomerellaceae; genus Colletotrichum; species Colletotrichum cereale. The sequence goes on along the minus strand of JASUDE010000229.1, from coordinate 14,230 downwards.
GCAGGTCGCATAGAGAGCGTAAATATGCCACTGGTTGCATGGACAAACCGGACGCTTTGCCATAGCGAGGAAAACATTGACGTCTGTCGTACCCAAGATCTCGACATGATCTGGCAACTGACACGCATTGCAAACTTCATCGGCTCCGCAAACTTGTTGGAGCTGATTTCCCAAGCCACCGTCATCTGAACGCGGTACTTATCCGCGGTGACTCTGTCCAGGAGCAGGGAGTTATGCAAGCTGGAGTCCCACTGGCCGGTGAGTGTAATGCTTCGGGTGCCGTTGGCGTTGTCGCGGAAAGCTGGCTTGTTGGCGAGCTTGAGAGTGATGGTTGGCGACGTGGAAGTCATGTCGGGGGATTTTCCCGCTTGGTCCAGGAGCTGGATCCTGCCCACTCTGAGATTCATCGCATCGTCCCAGGGCAAGGCATCGCCAGAGCTGTGCGTGATATTGATGGCAATGCGGCGCTGGAGCCCCTGATGGAGTTGGAAAGTGCCGCCGTCCATCTCGCTCGTTTGCGCGACTTCGACGGGTGCGTACTCTCCTTCTTCGTTGAGCTCAAGGATCTGTATCCTTGCCAGCAAATCATGCTTCTCCTCGGTGTAGAATTGGGACTCCGCAATCCTTGCACCCCTGGGCTTGCCTCGGGACACGGGTACGGCATCTCTCATATCGTCCCAGCTCAGTAGCTTGTCCAGGTGCATCGCAGACACTTTGGCGAAGATGGCCGCCCGAAGAGTGACGTTTTGAGGACTGAAGAGAGGGACGCTCATGCTATGCACGCTCTCAAAACGGATTGGTCCCTCGTCAAAGTCCTTGACCATCTGAGTAGTCGTGATGCCATCTTCCTCGGACACACCGGGGATGAAAAGCTGAGCATGAACCTCGGTGCCCTCCCGCTCGGCGAACCCTACCATCTCATGCATGACCACGTTGAACTTCAACGTATTTGATGGCGCCCGAGCGTGTGATGGCTCCAGGGAAAGCTTGATCATGCCGATAGCATGGGAGGTGTGTGGAGATAGGACGTCAAGAGCAAAGTCCTGAACTCTGCTTTCGAAAACGGCCTTCAGAGGCACATCCACTTCCCCTACAAGAGTGTACTGCGGCATGCATGTTTCGATAAAGGGATTGTCGAGGCTCAGGTGCTGCGCGTACTCGGGTTGGTCGAGGTATTGGTGCATTTGCCGCATTTGGCGAACTCGGTCGTGGAGCTTCTCGAGACTCCACAAGTGGACGACACTGTTCTTGTAGTCAACGACACGGACGCCGATGCATGGCTTCTGAGCCTCGTCGAGAGCGATGTCGTCCCCTTCACCCGTCAAACCATTCAGAACCATGTCGTAGGTAGAGCAGATAGAATGGCCAAGGTCGACGACAGTGAATTGGAAGACCACGCCTTCGTCGAGCTCGTTGCTCATGATCTGTGCTTCCTTTAACGTTGAGGCGTGTTGTAGGACCGCCTCGGCCATTCGCACGTAGCGTCTGGTCCGCCAGTGCTTGACTACCTGCTTGGCGATCTCGACCTCTTCGTCGGAGAGCTTGGGATTGGCCTTTGGCCTCTTCAGCGGATCCATCTTTTCGATTTTCTCCTCGAATTGGCGGCGCTGGACCTCCAGTTGCTGTTGCATATCTTCCTTGAGTGCTTGCAATGTCTCCTGCATCCTGGCCTTCTCCTTCTTGATCTCCTCCACTTCAACGTTGGCCGCTTCAGCCGTCTTGAGCTGGTCTTGGTACTCCTCCTTTTGCCGGTCAAGCTGAGATTGCATCTCCTCGCGTACTTCTCTGAGCTTGTCGTCCACTTCACCCTGTTTGGGGGTCGAGGGCATGGTGAGCGCAGTATCGAGAGAGAAATTGTCAAGGGTGCCAGTCGACATGTATTTTTCTCGGATAGGGTACGAAGTAGCTGACTCCGAATCATCGTCGCCTTCGCGGCCGTTGACACGCTCGGCGCGCGCTCTTTGGATACCCTCAAACAAGGCATTGAGCTCATCGTCCGTGAGACTAGCCAGGTTCTGGTTTGGGCCAAGGATGGCCTCTGCTGCCTCACGCCTCGCGAAGCTCCAATCGTTATCGCGCCCGGTACGAAAGGGCACGGGAGAGTCCGGCCGGCTGTCGCCGAAATCTGACCCAGTTCTGCTCCAATTCCGTTCGTGTCCTGGGCGAGGACTTACCGCCGGGGTGGGTATGCTCTTTTCGAGGTTCTGCAGCTGGCTGGCTGTGACAGACTGGCGCAAGAGGCTCTTGTCTGCTCTCTCCTTTTGGGCCTCCATGGGATGGTTGAAGCGGAAGATGTGGAAATCGCCCAAAATGACTCGGTAACCAGAGTGAAGCTGCTTAGGCTCTTCAATCCGCTTACCATTGACCATGACAGAGGCGCCTTCCTTGGGGATAACCATTACGGTACCGTCTGGTCCGTTCTCAAATGCGCAATGGTCATGCAATATTCGCGTCCCGTTGAGGCGAATGTTGGCTTGGTTGTCGGCATTCGTGTCCATGTTCCCGACCGTGGTCAACCCTGGCTTGAGGTTGTACACTAGACATTCAGCCAGCAGTGGATCGTCCGAGAGGTTGACCAAATGGGGCATCTTCTTGGGCGTGGAGAGTCCGATAAAGCCCTTTTCGATGCTGATACCGAGCTCCTCGAGTGCAGCCTCACGCTCCTTGTGGATTTCTTCCGTTTTGGCCAGTTTCTGCTCCCAGGTCTGGTTGAGATCCGTTAGCAGCTTCTCACTTTGGTTAAGCTGCTCGGCAATCTCGGCCTTTGAAACTTTCTTCACAGCACCATCGCTGGATGTGATGGACACAAATTGCTTCTCTAGAGGCGTGCCTTCCGGGTACACCTCCTCGGATGTGACAACGCCACCGGCAGCTCCTCCGGCCGCACCGGCTACTCCCCCGCCTAGTTGATTCCGCAAGAGAGCAAGCTCTTCCTTGAGTTCTCTAATCATGCGGGCGTTGGCGTCCTCGTTAACCACCGCGTGGTTCTTAATTCTCTTGGCCGAGTCGGCATATCGAAGCGTGCTGAGCGTTTCATCGTAGTTGATGTCAGCTGGACTGATGGCTGCAATCATGGCCGTCATACTGTTTCCACCCAGCGAATCTTTCAGGAGCCACGTCAGAACACTGTCTCGATAAGGAACCTGCCCACCAGGTCCCTTCTTCTTCTTCCCAGTCGAGATATCAGCAAGCGCTGAAATGACACGACCAAGAGAAGACAGTGATCTGTTGATCTCAGCGCCTTCCTTCAGGCGGGCACCAGTAGCACCTGTTGATGTAGCTCTTTCCGAACCAGCCAAATCAACCAGACTGATCTTGGCAACCTTTTCCATTTCCATCTTGGTTTCGGGATCGAACTTCTTTTGAGTGAGCATCAAGGTGAAGACGGCGTGACTTCGACTGGACGTCTCGTTCATGTTGGTTGCCGCAACAGTTCTGGCCTTGTTTCCTTCGTCCATCAAGTGCTCGATCTCCTGGAAGCTGCCGACCACCAGCTTTGCCAAGTCTTCAACGTATGGTCCGGTGGAGGGGTGCTCTCGGACCTTGAGGTTGCCTTTGGTTGACGGGTTGAGCAAATCTCGCACCCGCTCATTGTAAATCTCGAGGTATGACACTTCCACCGTACAGCGCAGGGTCTTGTCCTCTTGCAACGCTGTGATTCTCCTAAACATATCTTGGCAAATGTTGGGGATGATACCGACCTCCTTGCCGTATCCCATCATGGAGTATGACTTTCCCGAACCTGTTTGACCGTAGGCGAAGATACAGTTGTTGTAACCGCCGAAAGCGTTTTCCAAAAGGGGATGACCGAGGTCGTCGAAGAGGTTGTCTTGACCGGCATAGTGAGGGTCGTTTCGATCGAACGACCAGTATGACCTATCGAAAGCGAAGACCTTCTGACCAGCATCCTTTGCGTTCTTGGCGTGGGCATCTGATGGCGGGGTGAGGATAGTCTGGTTGTCCTTCATCTCAATGATACATTTTGAACCGCGATCGATTTCTGCGATGCGGTCAGTCAACATGTATTCCGGCCACGGATGATCCTCTGTGCGCTCCATTCAGGAGCAAGAGGGGTTCAAACTCCAAGGCATACCTCTGCTGTTGAACGGTCTGACTCTCACCACCACCTTGATGTTTCCACCACCTGCTGGCGCCATCTTTGCTATTGAGTCAAGGGCACCTGCCGCCCGACTTCACGACAGAGCGTGCCGATTGTGCTGATGACAGGCCTTCGGCCACGGCTTGCTGTTGACTGCGTCCGACGGAGTTGACGACCCTCAGAGCCTGGACGACAACAAGGATCTACGTCGTCCAAGTATGGTCCGTTTGGTGGTCTCGGCAGTACTCTCAGAAGCTGTCCGAGGTCATTCTTCGGAGTTGGGGCGGTCGGATTGCTTCGGGGTGCAAGCCGAGGGGATCGTCAAGTGGGATTCTGGCGATTTCAATGGCAAAGTATTCTCAAGAACGGTTCTTGGAATGACGCAGACAGGGGCCCCGCAGCCGAACGATGCTGCGTCCGCGCAAGGGACACTGAGCAACTCTTTCGGATTTGGCTAGAGCGCCTCGTAGCGCAAATTCGGAATCGTTTTGGTATCTAGGGTCGTGGTCGCGTAACACAAAGGGGATTTGGGTCGTCGGGTCGTAGGGTCGTAGAGAGCAGAAATGCGAAATGACAGGTACAAAGTACTTCAGTGTCAACAAATTTCGGGAAGGACGCGCTCGCGCACCGCATGACGGTCCTGTGCAAGGAGGTAGCCTTGTTTGATTGGGCGGGAAATTAGCTTTACTCAGGGACACTTCACGTGCCAATCCACCCAGCGGGGTGGCGGGCGAAGGCCACTATCTCCAGGCCAGCTGCCATTCCTACCATCGCATGACTAAGCAGCTCGGCGAATGGTGGCCCCGGCGCCTTTGTTTCCAGCCAATGTTGGCTAGTCCTTACCTACCGGTAGCCAAGGTACCTACCTCCCCATTATGATGATCATCTTATAAACACCGAGGATCTCGTCGCCAGACTGGCATTACATCCTATCCACGACTTATACTCGGTACGGCGGCGCTCAACGTCTCTACAGGCCGGCATTCCGTTTCGTTGCTGGTGCGGTGGCTGACTGTCAACAGTTCCCAGGATTCTCGGCCGAATGTGCACTTACGAGTCGTTAAGGTTATGGCAGCTCTCAGCAGTTGAAACAATCAAGAAAGTCAAGAACGCAGATGCCTCGAGCGTTGCCTCAGCATCGCATCTGGATTTCGTCTTCACACGACTCATCACCTGCCGTAATGACTTGTTGCCGTGGCAGTCGCATTCCCGTTCCCAGCTGAGCGATCAGCATGCCTCGCCGCCTAATCTTCAGCTGCTGGCATTTCCACCGGGTACGCTTTACAGCGCTCCACAGGATGTTCATCCCAAGGTTTCTTTTTTGTGCAGCGTTTTTTGCCGGTCTCATCCTTGTTGAGTTGATGAGCAGAACACGGATCTCTGATCCCGCTGTTTGATCCATTCTGCTACCGGGAACAATACAATGGACAGGCAGGGGATAAAGATGACCAGCGTCAAGGCGATACTACGGCATTCCAGCTCACCCATGGCGGCGGATCCGGCGACGGCATCTCTGTCGAATGGCAGTCGCGTTTCACGACTGGATTTGTGATCAAGTTGCAGAGCGGTACAGGCAAAAAGCACATAGCCTGTGTCTTGGCCCGGCACAACCGCAGAATCTCTTGAGACAGTTTGGCATCAAAGTACTCGAAACTCAACGTCTCCTTTACGCTACTGCACACTTCGTTTCTGCCACGAGGGCCATCACTCGATCACCATCCCAACATGTGCATCTTGGAGGACATTTCACTAGCGCCTTGATGCGCTGAGCCCGATTTCCGTTGTCAATGGGTGCAAGTGTGATGGACTTGCGACGATAACACTGAACGGGTGGCTGTTGCGATACATGCAAGACGAAGACGGTACACGAGTCACAACCAACGAGGCTTTGATCCGAGCCTTCAGCAGAGCCACAATCTCATACCTGCTACTGTTGTAACTGGCCGCTGCTGGAAGGCTTGTCAGAACACCAAATCCACCAGACCCCAAAACACCACAGCGGCGGGTGCATCTGATGCATTGCGGAGACGAGCTGTTCAAGTAATGGTCATTCTTTCCGAAGGACGTCTCGGTGTTGGTAGTCTGCACAAGTCAGTACGATTCAATGAGCAATTGAGCGAGCGGTATGCAGGCTTGCAAAGTTACTCCCATGTTAGGCAGGTCACGGAATCCTCTCTTGGAGGAGCACCGCCCTCTATCTGCGACGACTAATGCATCTTTGACGGGACCTTCTGTCGTTCCCCAGGTCTCGAAACAAGAGCTCTGCAGATAAACTTAATCCCTGAGACAAAAGAGCGAAAACGCTCTCCCCTCCTTTTGCCCCAGCCGGAAGGGACCCTAAGCTGTTCTGCTGGGATTCGCAACACCTCTTATCGGAGAGACAGTCTTGGGTCCCTACGAGGACGAAGGTCGTCCCCCACTCTCCTGCAACACGGTGCACACCGTCTAGTATACTCGTACGAGCATGCACGACAACTCCTCCTTCCCCACCAGCCCTTCTGTAAGCTATTCTAGAACCCCCATTCGTGTGGTCCTCGTCTCAGAAGAGCGACCCCCCCCCCCCCCCAACGACGGTGCAACGGATGGAACGCCTAATACAATAGATGTGATCACAGCAGCCCCGTTGCTAGCTGCTACTGCTGTCGCTTCCTCGACTCGGACATCCGTCACCAGACACCGGTCGGGCTTGCCCGGAGCACTGTCCTCTCACTTTGCGCGAACGCACCGGAGCGGGAACCACGCACGCCCGATACTCTTGTCTCGAACTGACAGCTGCTTGAACCGGAGGGGCTTCGAGCTGCCCGAAGGTCAAGACCAAGGTCACCCCAAGGTGCGCTTCAACGCCGCTGCCGTGAGGCCTCTTGTCAAACCCGAGCCGCTCGTACACCCATCGCGACAGCCCGGCAAGAAACGAAGCGAGAAAGAAGAAAAGAAGGAAAAAGAGGGAGACCGGACTTCAGCACGCTAGCGTTTCGGTCATCCTCTTTCTCTCCTCTCTCTGCGTCTGTCGCGCCCGGCGTGTATTGCTTCCCCTCTCCAAACTAAACAAAAACGGTGATCGCCGCCCACTCCCTGTTTCGCACTGGCTAGAACACGACAAGGCTGGCTCAGTGCAAGCTAGCAAGGGTGAAGAGGAGGGGGAGTAGTGTACTTTCGAGCCCAGGTGAGCGAGCTACTGCAAGGAACGGGCATTGCCATGCGATGCAGGCGCCGCACATCGTCTTTCTAGAGCTAAGCTAGTTTGACACACGCCAAACCGGCGAGCCAGCAATGACGTTTCGCGTCAGAAGCACAAGCAACCGCCGGAAAGGAGCAGCAAGAAGGGAGGGGGGGGGGAAGGTGGAAAAGTGACAAAGTCCACCGGCATAGCAGCCCTCACGGGTTTCGCGCAAAGACGACAGCTTAGTCCCGCTCGGATCGACAGTGACTGTCGCAGCCGCGGTCACGTTGGCATTTGGGTGTTGGTGCTCCGTTAACGGAGTACACGGGGCACACCACGACATTGCACCGCGATATGATAACACCAACTCAATATCCGTAAAGAAAGGGGGAAAAGAAACCTCGGCCGATATCACCCAAGAAGCGTCATCCGAGCGGACCCTTTTCTTGGCGCCGCTGGACCGCGACGCCAACCCGCAAGTCTGAAATATAGAACATGCCATCCCGCTCCCGTTTCCCCCCAACTGGATCCGCCTCCCACCAAACTCAAAAGAAAAGAAAAAAAGTCAGAATTTATAAAATTTAAAAATAGAGAAGAAACTTTCAACGTCTTCACGGCGGTGGGGGGAAAGGAGAAAGCTTTCATTTACCACCAGTCCACCACCACCGCCACCAACTTCACACTGCCCGGAGAAACTAACTCTGGGAGCACAGCAGGCGACTCATTAAGACGTTGCACCGCTTATACGTACTACGGAGTACGTGGTGGGCAGACCAGCAGGCATTCTGCAACTCTGCGCTTCCCGTCTCGCGGGCGGGAGGGGCACGCCACCCTCTTCCTTTCCTTAGTGTATACCTTATATTACGTCTATCCTCTTGGCGGTTTTGTGTACGCCCAAAGAGGGAAGGGGGGGGGGGGAGGAGGGAAGACGTCAACCAAGAGATTTATTCTGTGGAAAATGATCTGATCTAAACTACGTTTGCCACCCGTCCACCCAACCTTTGGGCCCTTGCAGCCTGCTTGACTTGCGTTAACACTACGCACCTGACATTTGCTTGACGGGGGAGGTAAGATGAGAAGCAAATAGTTCGCTGGACGGGTACTACATAGACTAGTAGGTGGTAGATGGAGACGAACGGGTTGCAGGTTTGATTAAGCATACCTGTCTCGCCGTTGCCAAAAGGCGCCTTGGTCTCACGGCCGCCGCTTGGCCGCCGCTTCGGACAATCGCTCCGCTCTCCGACTCTCTCCCTCGTCGTATTCGTTATTACTGTCGTCGCCGTCGTGGAACAGATAGGTACGTGAGCCACGCATCCATACTCGTTGACTGGGCCTGCAATCCCCCGCTACAGAATCTACCATGTACACGCGCCACGCAACGGTCAACTCAATCGATGTCGACCACCCGATCGAACGTGCGTGCCATACCCGCGCCCCGATGTAGAGAGCAAGGTAAAGTATAACCAGTCACCCACCCAAACGCACGCACACATACGCACACGTACATAGTTTACACACGTCCATGATTCGCAGGGTCTTGTTGGGGGGGGGGGGAGGCTGGTGTGGTGTGGTGTGGTGGGGGTGGAGAGGAAATGAGCCCTCTGCCAACTTCCCTGGCCTAGAGTGCATGTAAGTCATTAAACTATACCGCGAGTCAAAAACAAGCGGTGATGCTGCCTTTCTCCCCCTCCCACTCTCCAACCTCCCCATGCCTCGATCCTTGCAATTTAGATCGCCATAGTACTAGGACGATTAGACTGGAAGATCAGAAGAAAGCCCCTCCCCTCCCCCGGACGGCGGGGCGTCTGATCGTGGCCATCGAAGAACGTATCTGATGTCTGCTCGTGGAGACTCGTCATATGGAGGGGGTCGGCCGTTCCGTGGTGCGCACCGTCGTAGCGGATTACTGTTCTTCATGGTGTGATTTCAAACCGTCAAACATCCGCTTCGTAGTAGCAGTAGGCGCGTCCAACCATGGAGACCTTTCGGGAATGTGTATTGTACTTGGATATACCGCTTTTGATTGTTTCTTTTCCCTAACAGAATGTGTACTTGTGTTTTAAATAATACAGTGTAGCCTTTGACGCTTGAGGTCAGGCACAGAAATGATGATACAGCTGGTATTTTTTACATGAAGAGAACATCAGCCAGTTGTTCCACACCGGCCCTCGATCAGCCGGCTCCCTTGAGTAAGATTGCGCCACCAGCACCTGGTAAAGTGACAAATATGTGTGTGATAAATCCGACAATGAGTAGAATGCAATTGCCGTGGTGACCGGCTTTTGAGACGAATACCATGCAAGACAAAGGAGCGCCGCGGACGGGTATCAACTTGATGCAAACAAGACAGGAAAAGAAAAGAAGAGAGGCGCTTCTCCGGAAGGAACGTAATGGGTCAGCCGTGATGTCGTTGGAGACGTAGGGAGCGTAAGCGTTACACGAGTAACAGTTTCGGGGAAACGACATGAAATGCCGCGAGATCGGATGCGTTGGAGAAGCAAGTCGGGATGGAGACTGGAGCAGGTATGGTTGGCTGCTCAGCCTCGGAATACGGCATTGGTGAGGAAGATGGCCCCGCCGTCCGTCGGGCTATCCTTGGCCGGGGGCGAGGGTGCGCGGGGAGACGAGACGGTGCTCTTGGTATCCGTGGACAGTCCGCTTAGAGCCTCGTGGCTGCGCGCCCGATAAATCTCCTTCCGCTCGTCGTCAGAGAGGGCGGTGGTGTTCTCGGGTAGGTTTGCCGCTACGCTCATCTTGGTAATTTCGTTCTCGACGTCGGCCAGAAGGGCGTACACGTCGCTGTCGGCATAGATCCGGATGCTTTCCATGCCTGTGCGACGGCGACTGAGGGTAGTCGCGTGCTTGCTGTTGACAGGCGCCTCGGGCATCTCCTCGATCAGGGGCTGCTCGATGATGGTGCTGGGGACCTGGGCGACAACCCTTTGCGGTGAGGGGGGGCTGTTGACCGTGTGCGAAGAGAAGGCAGTCTTGGTGGGGCTCCGCGGAGGTGTGGAAATGTTGCCAACGCCCGCTTGCGGGGGCGAGCGCAGGCCCATGGCAAGCTGCAATGACTCGCTCGCAGCGGCAGCCGCCGGGTTGGAAAGGATAGCTGCCGCAGCGACATGTTCCAGGAGCTTTTGGCGCACCCGTGTCCGGCGGTTCTCAGCCTGTTCCAGCTTGTTGACCCAGTCATCGATGGACGTGTCAAGCTCGGCAAGAGCTTCTTCTTGCTTGAGTATCGAGTCCGTGCTGAACCTCGCTGTCCGGGGAGAGCGGAGGTATTGGCACATGCGAGAGTGCAGGTTGCGTCGGCCAGCTCGCAGAGAGTTGTATGTGCGACGAAGGTATTCGGTTCGTTCGTCGAGCTGACGAAGTTCCTGTGGCCACCGTTAGTTCTGTTGCTCTGTCACAGTGTACAAGGTGAGGATTCGTGACCTACCCTTGACAGGAACTCAACGTCCTCCTTCCTCAGGACCTCGAACCTGGACGCCTGGCCAAATGCTTGCGTCTGCAGGGCTGCCAGTTCGTCCTGCTCCATGTGGCTGGCTGCTTCGTCAGCTCGCCATCCGGTCGGGAGCTCCTCAAAGGCCCGGCGTTCGGCGCTCTTGTTCCGGGTCGAGCAACTTCGCTTGAGGGGGCTGTTGTTGATGTTGTTGCGCGCATCGCTCCGCTTCCTCGGGCGTCCGCGATCCATGATGCTACCAGACTCGGACTGTCCTCTCCTGTGAGCGCTGATGAACGGTCGGAACGCATAAGCTGTCTCTGGCAGTGCGGAGGCATCGTTGTTGCACTGGCCGGGAACCGCAGTGGTCGGTGTGCTGCTGTTCTCCCACGGCATGGGCGAGTCTCTTCCTTCCATGATGGGGGCAGACACGGGCGTGGTACCAGACTGAATGCTGTGGCAGGCGGAAAGAGGTGTAGTCAGCGCGGTAGAAGCCGTCAAGGGTGTATAGGGGGTTCGAGATTGTGATCTGGGCGAATCGTCGGTTCGGGCAGAAAGCTGGCCCGAGTCGTAGCCGGAGCTGCCCGATCTCATGCGGCTTTGTGAGATTTGCTTTGTGAGACGAGGCACGTTGCCAATGTGAGTAGGAATGACGAGGGGGGCCAGCTGCTTGGGCGAGGCTAGCGGACGGGGTGTCTCGGTCTCGGAGGAAGACCGTTGGTGTCGTTCCGGAGAGCAGGCGGGAGTCGCGAAGGCAGACTTGTTGGCGTCGGCGGCGGCAGTTGACGGGAAGGATCCATTGGAGTTGTGCTGTTGAAGGTGGTGACCGGGTGCGCTGGCAGATCTCTCATGCAGAGGGGGCCGTCCCGGGATAGTGGCTGGGACATGTCAGTCATGATGCCCCGAGGCGAAGGGTGTCGACGGTGGACTTACGCGAATCCATGGGGACTTCCTGGACGGTGGTCATTGGGCCCAGCTCGGGAATGCTCACTTTGCGGCGTCTAATAAGGTTGTGCTCCTTGATGCGCAAACGGAGCGAGCCGCTGGTGCTGCATGGCTTCTCGGTCTTTTCGTTCTGTCCCATGGCGAGAGCGAAGGCTTGCTCAGGGTCGAGGCCCTTTCCTGGCGGGCGTTGCTGACGATCCTTGGGAAAGAGCTGATACTTGCGGGCCTCTGGTTGGTGCATCCTCCACAAGAAGGGTTTGCAGTCTGCTGGGGGCGGCGGTGGTAGTTGTGTCTAGAGTTGGGGGGAAAACAGACTTGGTCAGTTGTTGAAGGACAAGGCTAAGCAAAGGAAGGGAAAGAACGTGTAAGTTAGGTAGGTGGAGGGAAAAGAGCGATGTCCATACCGGTTCCATGGGAGGCAGTGGGGAGGACGGCTTTGCTATATACGGCAGAGCAGTGGGCTCTCCTTTAACACCGAGCATACAGGTTGCGATGTGTGCCATTGGGAGGAGAAAAGGAATGCGGATGCAGGGTTCTGGAGTGAGGGATAGATGGCTGCTGGTACAGGTCGGGAGAGGATCTGGTACAGCTATAGCCAAGGTCAGGGTAGGTATAGGTCCCACGCTATGGTAATACACTGGCAGTCCGGGTGAAGAAGTCGAGCAGTGAGGCTATATATGTCTTGTGCAACAGAGAGGAACAAGACTGGAGAAGAGGAAAAAGCTCGAACTTGCACTCGACAGGGGGGGTGCCACCCCTTAGCTGCTTCGATATGCAGGCTGGTCCGTTTTCTGACAGGGAGCCTTGACTCTTACTCTGTCACTTTGTCACGGGAGGCTATGGGTCCTGGACGAGCATGGGGGGCATGGTGAGCATGGTGTGCATGGGAGGAGGAGGGGGAGGGGGGCAACAGGTGGACAGACTGGGAGAGGGGGGAGTACGTACTGCTTCGGGGGTATATGTGGGGAGGGGGGGACACGGCACGATTTGGGGCGAACGGGGGGATGGAATCAGACAAAGTGACGACGAGCTGGGTTGAAGAAACCTTGTGGTGTTCTAGCTTAGCATTGCGGCAGAGCAGCTGCTGATTGTACTAAAGGGTTGTTCATCGTATGCTTTCGGGTTAGGGAACGAGAGAAAAGGAAGTGAGCGAAGGCAGTACTCTCAGATGGACTGCGGCTATACAAGTAGGTACGCAGTACTCAGTATGTCTAGTTACATGCTACGGCCACAGCACAGATGGAGGCAGACGTGTATGTCTGTCCGTCCGTCCGTCTGTCCGAGTAGGACTTTGAACTCGAGAGCTTGGAGTCTCAACGTCCACGCTGCCTGCACCTAAGACTAGACACATTTCACAGCGTTCTGTGGTACGGGAACGACGGGTACGGAAAGAGACAGGGGAAGCCGAGATGCGATGCACGCCGCAAGCCTCATGGCCTAGCTTGCAACGCGCCTTCTTGATACCTCTTCGAGACGGGACAGGGCCGAAATTGCATCTCGATACCCGGCCAGAACACCCCTACTGGAACCGGGCAAAACACGAGGGACGCAGTGCCCGACTGCCGGAGAAAGGAGCAAAATTAGGAATTAGAGCACTATTGTGGTAGGGGTGATGCGCCAGAAAGGGGATAAGGGCCCTGTAGTGGATGGAGAGGAGGAGGAGGAGGACAAGGAGAAGAAGAAGGGGTACCGTAGGTGTGTGCGCGCTAACCGTAGAAAAAGATGCAGGGAGGAAGAGAGAGGAAGAGAGAGAGAGAGAGAGAGACAGAGAGAGACGTCACGTCACATAAGTCCGTAGTAGAAGCCTACGTTAGTGTACCTACATAAGTGTAGAGCGCATGTCGTGTGGGTGAGTGAGTGTGTGACGCGTGTCTGGCCATCCTTCTTCACAATTTCAGAGGTGCAGAGAGGCAGGTGTGCAGAGGCATTGGTTGGGCGAATAAGGCAGGTACGAATACAGATACAGATACAGATACGGATACAGATGTGCAACGAAGCAAAAAGATGTGCAGCGCGAACGTGGTGGTGTACGGTATGCAATCTAGCTGCGTCGCTCTGCATCTGAACCTGCACCTGTATGGGGAAGGGGGACAAGTTGAAACGGGCTTGGGCATTGAAGCAGAACTAAAGCCACATGGGTTGGAAAACCCGCTGGATCCCCAAGAGAAGAGCACGAGCGAGAGCAGGAGCAGAGTCCCACTTGCCGGGGCTGGTGTGTCCCACTCAAGAAAGGTGGAGACTCTGGTGTCTGGTCTGCGTGAACGTCAACCTTACAGGGGTACGTACCGACACAGGGGGCCTTCCTTCTGGCCTGCTAGCCCATCACCGCCCCTCTCCCCATCTCGTGGGCTACCTGCGTGTACTACTACTCCAAGGGGCAGCTCGTTATTCGTAATCCAGGATATTGATCGGGAGGAACCCGAGAGAGTCTGCGCTGCGTGGGCAAGTGTACCTGTACGTGGACTGTGATGTAGTGAGCCAAGCTAGGTACAGGTATATTAGGTAGGTAGGTAGGTACAAAGTGGCAGGGGTAAGTTTAATACCCCCATCGTGTCACATGCCCACACACCCCATGACTAATGGA